>JACCGJ010008548.1:0-43209 GCA_013407085.1 Atriophallophorus winterbourni | reverse complement strand
TCCAACTATTCTCAAAATTATGCGCAAAATTCATCTGGCCCTTTCAATATATATTCTTGCGAAGTACAATGCTTTTAAGGTTTACTCTATTTAATGCACCAATGTATTTTTACACAGAACTCCATGCCTAGCATTCATCTAAATATATATGTAAACGTGTTTCCAAATCGAAACATCTGATTTGTCGTGTGGTAAATGTTTTTCATTCGCGTGATTGGGCACCTATTCCGCTTCGTAGAGTCCCTTGCTATGCTCATTCGAATTAATGTGCGCTTGCGTTCAATGCAGAGCTTGCAGATGGTGCTCGCAAATTATTTCAAACATAAACGTGAAAGAATACCAATAATTTGGGTACAATCGGTTGGTGCAGATTCGGGTAACGTTTAAATTCTGACCGAGGATCATAGTCACAACAAGGAATGTCATCAAGTAGCACTCTAAGCACCACCTCTAATTGGTCCTATTGTGGCATGTTGGGGAGAGATGCCGAGACTGGCATCTGGCCACTTCGTGTCATCGATCTAACATGACCCACGTTACCTCCGCTTCGAAGCAGTCACAGCGATTATGTCTCGATTCCTCAATGTGGTCAACCTATCAAACGCTCATCAGGTTCACCTACGAATCCATCAACCCAAAAGAAAAGTCGGTTTACCAAAGGCGTTTATTACGCACAAGACAAATAACAAAACACACTTATATTTTATAGACAAATCAGCACCCACAACACTGAACCTCAAATGTGTCTGTCCGGGTTGTCACTTCGTTCTGATTTGCCAACCGTTACATTGCAATCCCTCGGCAAGCAGTGCTCGTTTAATCGGAATTAACGAATCGCATGTCGTTCAATTTCTGCTAAAGGTGTCCATTTTCTCATAAACCGAAGATGTTGTCGCTCAAACCAATTTAATGCCATCGTTTTAAAACCCGAGTTCACAAATATCGTCCTCGAAAATCTCGGTGATCAATGCCGTTGTGTTTTATCGGAAGGCAATGTTCGGAAGTTCGTGATCAGCACGCATTGGTAATTTACTTCGCACTTCAACAACGTCACTGGTGGTGTATTTAAGTACCAGTGATTCCATGTCGTGTAGACAAAAACAAGATCATTTGGATTCCTCAACTGACTTGTGTGCCAACACGCATCGGTTGTCAGAACTTCTTTAACCCACAGCTTTCAAAACTCATTTTCAAGTCAAGAATGATCATTCATTCTACTATTTAAATCGACGTTTAACGGTGGTGATAGAGAACCGGTTGCTGTTTCCGGAATGTTCAACGGTTGTTAAATTATAAAATAAAATGTTAAAAAGCAATCCTTTGCATTTATTGAAAAGTCATTACATTTAGTGAACATGGCTGATGAGTTATTCTTTAGCATGCATGATTTATAACGAATATGAATCTTTTTCTATCCAAGAAATCCAAAGTGGTGAGCTCATTTTGAAAACTTTATGTTTATTTGTTGTTGTGATTTTCTCCTTTTTACGTTCGTTTTTTCTCACACGTTTCTCACAGTTTTATGTTCTATAGAGTTCGAATGTTAAAGCAGTTTTAATTCCGAAGGAATATCCCCGGAAGAGCTCAAACCGATAGGCAGTTGCATGCTGAATGTACGATCTACGTTCATCAGCATCTCTCCTACCCCAATTTAAAGATAACGTTTAACATATTACCTGTAAGAAACGGAAAAAAGCAAGTGCTTCCGAACTGAATGATCAATTCCGAGAGCTTTGTTACCGCTTTTAAAAAAGTATTTGTCACGTAAGAGCGGTCTGTCGAAAGGTTGAAATTATATCTAAATCTGGGCCAACCGCAAATTGACTATAACGACAAACATATGGGTATACTGCGTGTGATTACTAAGTGATTTGGTTTACAGCAGTGATATCTGAACCATGCAATCAAGATACGAAGCGGCGGTAAACGCTTTCTATATAAATGTGTAAACGCCGTTACTTGAGCTTATCATGAATGCACAATGTACCAAATGCAGAAGTGCTATTTGAATCCTTGTTCACAAAACAAGTTGAGAGGCGGCTGTGCCTGCTGAGTGATTTTTGAAAATATTAATGTTCATAATCAAAAAGCTTTACTTTATGGTTAGTTAAAATCAGAAGGCGACATTTGCGTTACGATGGCGTTTGTAAGAGAGACATTAAAGCTCAAGGTATCGACCTAATTGGTTGGAAAGAACTTGCTGTTGACCGATCACTTTAAAGGTATTGTGTAAAGCGTCGTCGTTAAGTTATGAAGGAGCAGATACAGCGCTTGGCTCTTAGTCGTCAAATTGACAGCGTGCTTCCCAAGCTGATAGTCCGAGTCCTGACAATTGCAGTAAGCGCTCAGGGAGATATTGTCTCTTCCGATTCAGACTGCTTATTTATTTGAAAGGTGGTGGACCAATGAACCATCAGGCGCTCGTGATGTATATCCATGGTCAATATCCATCGAATAAGGCTGTACAGCCGATAATCTTCGCCCAATACACAACTATGTTGATAAAACACTGGCTCCCTCTATTAATCGTTTGGTATTATATATTTCCATCCAAGTCATAATTATATCAAAGATCCTTCATCCTTTTCCGTACAAATGTCTCATTCAAAGTTCAAAGTGATTCAAAGTTTTAGTGAACCAGAAAGCAAATAATTTACAGTAACCACAGGTTAAAAATATTGGGAATGCATACAAACGATACAAAGGATTTATAAATATGGAAAGTCACCACGTGTATTCAGTTGCGAGGTTGAGTTGATGCGCAACTGATATGTATGGCCGAGAGTTTCATGTAGAACAAACTCGGACAGCAAATAAAAACCATCGTAAATTTGATTTAGAGTGTGGAATGATTAACTTGAAGCCCTGCCATCTGCTTCCACTTGATCCACTGTATGCAGAATGTTGAACAGCAGGATCAAGTCATACCTTGGACGACGAAAGTTGCTGAGATTCCTGAGAGTATGAGAATTCTAATGATTTCCCGACGTTTAACGTTTTACATTTTTTGATGTTGAATGGTAGGCCGTTTCGCACGGACCACGTATGAAGTGCTACGAGATCTTTTTGTATCATGTAGCAAACTTCTATGCTGCGTACGCTAATCCACACTTTGATGTCATCCGGAGATAAAATGATTTTGCTGCGTAAGAATTTAAGTATATCGCTAGCTTACACCAGCAATAGTATTAGCCTCAAGAAAGAGCCTAGAGTTACGCTACTTGCAAATTCTACTGGGCTGGACAGTGTCCCATCAACTCAGAACCTGATAAATTTACCAGTCAAGTAATCATGTACCCAGGCTGATAATCGGCCGCAATTGGAACTGGCAGCAACGTGACTGGTATTTAGTTAGACACATCGGATCGTTTCCCTCCTTTGTATATCGGAGTGATTAATCCAATTTTCCCACCATTAGCAATTTTGCTGCAATTCAGTCACAGATTAAATGATCATTTTCATTGGATCATTTAGAGCAATGTATTATAGAAACTTTGCACTTTTCATGCTTCTAAAACAAGTTCATTGAAACATTTATAGAAATGTCGACAATGCAGGGAGGAAGTAAGTACAGATGAACTTGAATTATTGATAATCACAAATCATCAGACATAACGCACAATATTCTTCCATGTAGCTTTTAAACTCTCTGAAGAAACCAAAACTATGAGTATGTGATCGCGTTTTGTGCGGGATATTTCATCTAATTTACTTCACAATGATTAACCGTATTTGGCTTTTTCGGCTGATTTTTCGGTTCAATTTTTCTTCATATTCCGTGAGCATGAGGTCTTAGTTTATGGATGGAGTGAATTGGAAATCTAAGCTTACAGCGTCAATCTTTATAATATAGGTTTTATCTACCAGAAATCTTCATGAAATCCGAAAATCGTTCACAATGTGGAATGTTTTCCAAAATCAGCAGCGCGAGATGTAAATATTGTTTGTCAGTCAGAAATTTTGATTTAGCGAATATTAAGGTTTAAGAAACAAAACACGACTGTCTCATTTTGAAAGGAAATTGTAATGACTTCAAGCAATCTGAAGTAGAGAATGTTTACTAGTTTTCTCACACAATTCTTCAGGTAGGTCAACTCTGTCGAAATCTATCGTTAGTAAAAATATTTCATAAAATTCTCGAAATATTTCGGCCATTTTTAAGCCGCACACGAAGATTTCAAATGACGAAACAGTCCGTTTAGTGAGAAAAACTTTTCTCCGCGGTTATGACAACGCTCAGCGTTACTCGATCGATTGGCGGCATTCGAAACCTTTCGGTGTGTTTTAGCTACAACAGACGTGAGCTAAATCTGCTTTTCCCCAAATTGTAAAAAATGCTTTACACAGTGCCTCCAAAGTACAGAATCAAGAGTAATTAATTTTTTTTAAGTTAAGTCTAAGCCATGCGTTGTTATATCTCTTTTACAAACGTTTTTGCACCTATAGTGCCGTTGGTTCGAAAATCGGCTTTGGTGCTATAACTCTCTATAATTTAAATCCCTTGGACTGCGAGCATTTTCTTTTGTGCACTAATTACTAAGCAATATTGAACGCTAACCGTTCAATTATCCAGTTTGCGGTGTGAGAGAAATTATATATGTTCATTCATTTTTTCTTTTCTAGTGGACCTATTAAAGAAAGAAGGTACACCTACTTATTTGCATGTTTTGAATTATTCATAAAAGCATGACTTTATTCAAATGCCTCATGACGTGTTTCATGGTGTTTGTACTAAACAGTTAGGGTGGAAACGTAACGATTGCCAATACCTTGAGTAATTCCACAATTTCTAACCATTTGAGCTTGCAAGCCAATGTTGAATATTCTGGGCACGACCAAACTATTCAATCACATGTGCACACCTACGTACATCGTATTTTGCCCACGGGCATGATTAATAATTCCATACTCTCAATAATTTCAACGGAACATACCCCACGTCTTTTTTCATGATTTTTGCGCTGAAGTCCAAAACATTATATGTGTAACATTTCGCTCCTGAGACCAAGGTTTCGTCAGACATAATGTGTAAGTACCTATAGAGTTATGGTTTAACTAGCATTCACTTGAAAAATCTCAAGCCGGCTGAGAATATCACAAGTTATGGCGGTCGATCAGCTTGTCAAGAGAGAGAGGTTGGATTATTAGCAATTTATGCATAACACAAATGCAGTTTCAGCAGAGTTATTACGCAAGAAGTATAGTTGGTAAGCGAATTTCTATCACACCTGCAAACAACTAAAATTTTAAAAGATTACAGAGCATCTTGGTATTGACCGAAATCTCGCATATTGATCTTAGCAATCTCCACATCAATTTTCTCCTGCACAGTTCTTAACCAGCTTAGAAAGAGTCTAATTCGTACTAACATCCTGGGACAGGTTAAGCCTATGCGTCGTATGTAGGATGTTTCAACAAACTGTTCTAGCCGATTCATTACAGGAATGTGTTTACTCGATGTGTCACAAAGATTTCCAATAGGTTGCAAAATTTCTTCTTGCTCATCAGAGAATTTCTAATTCATGATCAAACAGATTGGCGGAAAATTTAAAATTCTGTTCACTTCGAATACCGTAAATACCCGCGTATAGGACGATATCATGGATATGACTCAGTGGATATTTGACCCTAAAAACGATGGAAAAACTGTGTACCTTTGTATAAGACGCATCCTAATTTTAGTCCTTAATTTCCATAAATTTTTATAGAAACGGTGAACTTAAGTCAATCACGGTGAACTCCATATAATCGCTATGATTGTCGTGTGTTCTGGTTGCTGACTAATTCATCCTGCCAGTCAGCAGATGTCTGTCTAGCCTATGTAGAATATCGTGGAAAGTGCACTTCTAATTCTTGGGCGTCATGTCGAATGATTGGATGACATTTTTTAAGGAAACGTTTCTGCTCCATGATTGGTTGATATTACACTTTCATGATATTACACATCGGCAGTATAAATATTCTACCTATTAACGGTGCTTTTAAAGATACAGTTCATTAATACCCTTAAACATGACGAAGACAAAACGACTGAGCTGTACTTAAAACTTTAAAATGGAAGTGATCAAGTGAAAAAACACGGAAACCGGGCAGCTGGGCTGCAATTTGGTCCGACTGAATGCGTGATCAGAAAATGGGGAAAAGCTGAAAGTACCATTAAAGAAATGCGAAAGGTAAAGAGCGCGAACAGAGGCTCGAAGGCTCACCAACCTAACCTGGAAAAGGCGCCCATTAAATGGATTCAAGTTACTCGTCGAGATTGTCTGGGGCTCAGCACCACTACTGTTCGTTTAGAGGCACTAAGATTGGCAAAACATTGCAGATTTTAAGGCGTCGATGAAGTGGTGCAGGAGATTTTTTGGAAGAAATAACCTATCAATAAGACGAAGAACTAAATTTTTGATAATGATAAATACATAATTTTTATAATAAAAGTATCCATGGATAAGACGCACCTGGGTTTTTAGGGCAACATATGAAGAAAAAAGTGCGTCCTATAGGCGGGTATTTACGGTAATCACAGTATGCGAAATGCATGCATTTCCATCACACACAAAAAAAACTCACCAGGTACGGGCTGTATGATCAGAATCGGCATGTGCTTAATAAGGTGAAATAATGGAAAACGAAGAGCGTTTAAATGCCCTTGATGGATGACGCTGGTACTGCTGAATCACATGAGCACACATTCGTTTAGATAATGTTTAAACCCATGACCATGAACAAAATTGTTATGAAAGAAGAAAGTCTGAAGAAAGATTGATGAATACTTAATCGCGATCAGTCAAACAATGAAAGGTAGGTCTGGCCGTAATTCGAGAGAATACAATCGAATACGATCAGAGAGAGAGAGAGAGTCAATATACTGTTAATGAGCTCAATTTGGAGTCAAGTGATTCCAACGTGGGCCGTCGTGATCATCTTTGTGACTATTTTGTAGAGCTTTCTCACTTGTTAGTAGTAAAAAATATGAAGAAAATAATGTGTTACATCGCTGACCATAAAAGCCGTATTGGAATGCATAGCCCGGAGTAAGTAAGGCATGTTAGGTATGTCGCATTTCCTGAAAACCACCAGAATTGCCGTAGCTCAAATCACTTTAGTCCATGTGTTGTGCACGTCAAACGCAACGTGTTCTGTAAAATGGTCAAATGGTATGATTGCAAACAAAATATTCATTTGCATGCTTTTCCGTCATTCACACCCCACGACCGGTTTCGTGCTGTTTGCATTCATCAGGTAGGGACAGTAAGATCAGGATCTGCATGCGCTTGAAACAGTGGAATAATAACAGTGGTATAATTGCGGTTTATCGCATAGGAAAATAATCGAGAAAAATTAATCATATTAGCATTCGTGCGCGTTTGAACTAGGTGAAATAGTTAACTGTGAACTGCAATCCAGATATGATAAAAATAATACTGAGCGCCTTATACTAGAACTACATATACGTATACGTGACATGAATCAAAGAACGGATTTTGAAATTAATCTACCAAGCAAATAACTTCACAAACGCATTTTATCATTTTATATTTTTGACATGTATTAATCAACACTATAATTTATTATTCTATGTTTGAATTTTGAAGATTCTCACATGGTTTTCTTGTAATACTGTTATCTCAATTACATCTTTTACTGTAGTTTCGAAATTTAAAGGAATCCGTGAGTTTGTATGACATTAATCAGATTCACGCCAATACACTATTAAGTGAGACTTTCGATCGTGACGTAGTACATTTATATCTTTGTAAATTAATCTTTCGTTTTAGAGAGACGGAGATTGTTTAGTTTTCCTTCATGAAACCTTCAGGCGCTTGTGATGTACAACTATGTTTGAGATTCACCAACGGAGGGCAACAACTGCAATCTTCAGTTTAAAGATATACAGACGACTTTTCGACTTCGACCTTTATTTTGCTGAATAATTGAACAATTTTCTTCTTTATTCTTAAATCATTGTGGCCCGGTAATTATCTCTGGTTGCTTTCGCATGAATGAATTCCGGTGACATCAAAGAAGAGTTGAGTGCGATTAAGACGTGTGTTAATCACGATACCTATTACGATATTTTAAAACCTCACCCTTCCGCATGTTGAGGACAGCACACAGTTAAACGCCACAATAATAGATTCAAAAACGTTTTCACGAGTATGACGATTGTAAGACATAATTTAAGAATGATATTGACATTGTCATGGTCGGTCCAGCGAAACCAATATAGTGAAAGCTGAAATTGAACCGGTGGGAACGAAATGTTTTTACAAATAAGATAAAACAGACACGTGACATATGCAGATTAAGAACCGTGTTGTAGTGAAAACATTTGCCTGCAAATGGTAATCCTGTGATTAGTTCGATCTGATCTGCTTTATAAGTGCGTTCTTTTGTGTTGTGAGATTTTTGGGTTAATGTGATTTTAGTTGGAATGCATACCCTCGTTGATGCATATTTTTTGGTTAACTTTTGCGTTTGCCTTCATCTTTAGGAGAATATCGTCTCTGGAATCGTTCTCATGATATCCTTCCTAGCGTACCACATATCATCCGATGGTTGGGGATTATCTCTAACTCACTCTCAACTTTCATAGTATTAAAAAATAGATTTCCCTTCATTTTATCTGCATCTGTATAACCAATTTATGCTCAAATCTGGACAAATGATCTAATTCAGAAATATCGAGCCAAAATGGAATTTCTACTCACATCTTTCATTCATTTTGTTATGTGATTAGCGGAGACCGAAGCAGGTTAGTGCTAGTAATTTATCGTTCATTTATGATGTGTTAAAATGGGATACCACACAAACGATTGACTTGAAACAACAAAGTTTTTTTTATCTATCGCTGATTTTATGCAGGAACAAAGCATTTTATGCCATGAAATACAAAAAATAAATAAAATTCTATTGTGGTTCCTAGCGACTTTATTTGTACAATATAACGGATACATTAAACAAACAGCATTCTCTCAGCGCCGACATACTTCGTTGCTTCCATTTCTAGGTGGGCTTAAATAGCTCCGTGTTCTCTGAAAACTGGAAAATGGTGACCTCAGTTTTTACATTTATACGCGTTATTATCGATACAAAATAGTCGAACGTTGACCAACCGCCAGAGAAAATACAATTGCATGTACATAAATTCAAAGGAAGAATTGAATCTTTTTATTTACCGTGTGGCCTTTAACGGCCGTGCACAAATGATCGGTAATTCGGACTCCTCTGTTATCGAACTTCTCCCTAAACTTTAGGGAGGTACTGATCAGAAATCCCTAATCGCAGTATGGGTGGGAATGTGACCAATGGACCCTGTGAACATGACAATATTTTAGCCCTCAGAGACACGCGTGATACTACTGGTTTTGAAATTTTTCATAAACATGATATCTCCGGGAAATGTGATTTTGTAACTTCCTATCTCAATATTTATTTTGACGTTAGTTGTCCTGAAGCATATCTTATTATTAGTCCTCTTCATTTTTTTTCCGGTAAAATGAAACACTCCAGAATAACAAACGATATACCCTTTAAAAACCTGATCGTAATGCTGTTGCGCAAATCGCTTAGTCAATCAATTCTAAAATTCGCCGTCTCGGCACAATAGACTGTCGTCACATGGGGCGTGCGCAGAACGTCCATCTGCCACAATCTTGTTTCACCATTTCATCTTTCTCCAGCGTACCTGAGTTCTTTTGTACACTTTATTCTGTCTCACGCTCTAAGTCTTCGTTACCATATAAATTCTCACTTATCGTATATTGGTGCTCACATTTCCATCACCAACAACACTACCGATTTCTCGCCGTTTTCCGTCATCAGATTTAAAGAGTAAGATTAGGTTTAGTGAGCCTTGAAACACTGGCATGCAAGTATACCTTTTGCTCACACATTTTTAATTGTTGCACGGAAAGTGCAACCATGCCTGAGTGTTGGAAATCTGTATGTATAACTTCGATTCCTAAGCAAGATTCTAGTCACTACCGCCCGATCGCTGTGTGTCCGCTGATTTAATTCGATATACTATAACCGATTGTCACTTCCGTGAATACAACCAATTGATCGAAAACATTTCTTTTGTTAGTTACATTCACTGAAAAGATCCTTATGGCCTGCAAATCATTTTCCTCCAGTTGAACTCAATATTTATTCCTTATTCACGAACTAATAAATTTACAATAAATTTAGATACTTACTTTGCCTGATACATGGTTATTCAATTAATGACTCTTTCAGATTTCAATATGCCCCTGGCAATTTGATAATTGATGTTCAGATCTAATCTCAATTATTCCATTTTCATTTTTTAATTCCATTAGCATGTCCGTCTAGGCGACGGTAACCTGACAGAATTTTGATCCCTGTACCGCATTTATTGTGCGAGACTTTACCTGGATCAGAAATGTGCTCAAGTTGTATTTCAATTATTCTCAGCATTGCGGAAAAATTAATTTAATTAATGAAACTCTGTGTACACGCATAGAGTCTTCTTCTTATTCCTCTTCCTCTTCTCCTCCTTCTTATTTTACTCTCACATAATTGGTATCACGTCCATGTGAATACCTACCTAAAATGTGTTCCTCTCGAATATTTTGAAGTTAGCTCGATGCAATTACTCATATTACATCTTAATCAACTTTTGGCCATTCCTATATTTCGTCGAGTGACTTAGGTAAAATATTGAAGAATATTTATAGTTTGCTGCAACATGCGATGTCATAACAACACGTCTTTTATTGTTCTAGTGTTACCCAAGATTGATAATTGTAAGTGGTTTTATTTTGATATGAGGACTCACGTTTTCTTGTGCAGGAAACCATATTTTCTAACATGATATCAAAAGGAGTATTTAATGTGATGGAACATATTATCTAGAAAAACGTTTCATTATCTGTGCGTGTATTCATCACGTACAAAATGTTGCTGGTAGCACTCATGAGAAAAAGATGGTACAGTCAAAATTGATTGCTTTGACTCAGTGGCGAACATATGCTAAACCCTAATCATTGAAGATTTGCAAATCTCTGTGTTAAATCTGAAGATGGCATCTTGCTGACTCCACGACTTCATACTTATGCATCTTGCTCATACAAATATTCAATTTTTAAACACAACTTGCAATAAAACGTTTAATCAAATCGCACGCAATTAGGGCCGTTTGAAAGATGATCAAAGATAATAGTCATCCAGACAAATGATAATCTTTGTTCACGCTAATGGGTTAACTCTATTTACATTTGTGCGATCGCATGTGATATGATTGTACTAACCTTATCGAACAACGACATCTTGTGTTCCATACTTCTACTGTTTCAAGGCTTGCGAATCCTGATCTTACTGTCCATACTTTATGTTTGCAAACTGCGAGAGAGCTTGTGTTAATGTAGTGTGATGGAATTGAATGTTTCATTGCTGAGGTGTAGTGCCAATTCGGTCATCAGTTTGACTGGGACCGCACGAAAATATTATCCAGAGGAAATGACACACGAATGTGCACAAATTCCTGGAAGCGTGGCACTAATTAACAAATTCAATTAACCAGCATCTCCAATTGCGGCAACATATAGACCAATGAGAAACCGCTTAAAATACGAAGGTTAATGATCGTGAATGGATAAATCCTATGAAAACCAAAGAATTCCAACTACCAGACGTTTCCAATGTAATTTTGCTGTTATTATCAGCTAGCCTAATGTCGACACATCTAACAACAAATACGCACCCACATGTAACAATGTTTGAGCACCATTTACAATGTGAGTTCTGAATCTTTTCTTATATTTTTGAACATATGTTGTAATGTGATCATTACATCCCAAACATACCAAAGTCGGAATATTTTACCTTCTGGTAAATTGTGATGGGCATATGACTGAATCGTGACAATGTTGATGGATCATCAATCAGTGTATAACATTTTATTATTCAAAATTGAAATGCAACGGAATGACAAGAAGAAGAAAAGAAAAGCAAGAAAAGCAATTTTCCTTTGAATGAACATGCATATTTTTCATATGCTCATTATTTCTTTCGAATTTTATTTTTTCATAAGTGGTATCGAACCTCGAGAAAGGTACGTAACAAGTGTTTATTTTAACTGGTGGATAAACGGCTAAATATTTTCTGCCCTCCCAGTCAACTATCATTAAACCGTTACCACATAAGCAAACCTAATATTTAGCGTTGAAGTACATACGAGCTGAACGCCAAGACCGAGCTTTCGGATTATATGCAATAGAGAACCCTTGGGTAAATCACTAGTGCAGGAAGCCACGAAAATAAAGAACACAGAGATCTTGAAAACGAAAGATTGCATGAGGACGTTTTGAGCAGCAAATTCCTCGGAGGCGTGAGGAGATAAACAGCGTTAGCCTCTATCGATCGATATGTATTAAGGCAAGTTCTATAAAACGAACATAGCGTAGAGTTGGATTTAATTGACTCGATATAGATTGACTAAACACATTGAGTTGACGAAAGGGACTGGCATGATGACCTTCGGGTAATACTCAAGTTTGTCCAATCGGAGTCCTCTTGTTTTATGGGTTTAATGAGTGAACGCGATTAGCGTAGGATTGGTTTAATTAGGGAATGAATCGTGACACAATCAACAAGTGAATATGCTCCGTTGAGGCCGTCTTGATTGACAATATAACGTGTGCCATCGAAGCCTGTGAAAGCTAAGTGATGAACCCTAAGCCGGGATATGCGGGATATGTGAACTTGATGAGATGATGTAATTGCATCCCTGTACCTTAATTTATTCAATCGAAAATATTACTAGAACACTCGTATTTTAGTTTGACTAGCACATATGACGATAATAAGATGAGCTTGATTCAAATAGAAAACATCAAATCACGTTGCTTGAATGAAGCATGAATTAAATTTATTCAAGTTCAAATTCGGCCTACATGGAATAAGTCGCATCAGAAATCTTTTACAATAAATAAACCAATTTTTTGTATTTCACACAAAACCTCAACTGACATCATCTTGGATCACTTCTAACTGGCAATTCAGGACCACGTTGAGAAGATAGAATTTGAGCTCGAAGAGTAATTGTCAGATTAGTGAGATCATTGTGACGTCAAATGACTATCCCTACTTGTTTAAATCGAATTCGATCCATATTTCAATCGCTCGAGTGTATGCAGGCTGTGTTAAAGTTGAAATGTTAGAAAGTTTGTTAAAGAATCGAGCCGTAAAAATGTCCATCAGCTTGTTTTGAATCAAACTTGAGCCTTCATTAAAACGAATATGAACAAAAAATGATAATTGTAGCGGATGACTACATTTTTTTCATGTCTACCGTGAATGAGCAACATCAACGAGGTTTGGATTATTGATACCCAGTAATTCAAATGACTCAACAGTCCAAGTCGGTAAGAACAATCTCACCCGCGGTACTCTGTCGAACAATTTTAGTTGCAAACCGATGTCATAAACTACGTTTAGCAGCAGAGAGCAGAATGTGTTCAGTTCGTAGCCTGGGATGATGCTTTACGCAGCGATCAATTAAGTGAGGTTATTTCCATTTAAAAATATCATGTATCCTAATAAAATATCTCGTTAGAAAAACGAAGTTGTGTATATAAATATACATACATTTCGCGAAAGCATCAGCCAGCCACATTAAGAATGTCACTTTTTGTTCATCCAAGTCAATCTGCTGTGCCATAACTTTGAAAAGAATAGCTTATTTACATAATGACGACAAACAGCGGGAATCTGACTGTACTGCGGCCAAGAGAGCGACGTGGTCACAGTGAAAACATGTTGAGTTGAAAACAAAAAATATTTTCAAATTATTCATTATGTTTGAAAATATCTTACGCAAAATACATATAAAACGTACTCAGAAAATTGCAGTATTTTAATAATAATTTTTGCTATTTTAGATTATGTAGTATTTTTACGGAAGAGGAATTATTGAATTTCGTTTAAGTTAAAATGAAGAGAATATTTTGGATAGACAGAAAAGCACTTGGTTGATATTTTTTCACATATTGTTTTAAATAACCTAAAAATTCTGATTCGCATGTTGAAATTTCTCAGATTGTTTCCTACTGAAAATACGATCAATCAATTAAGTTATTATTAGTACACAATGATTTTTCTAATATTCACAGAATCCAACAATGAGAATTTCAATATATGTGAGTCTAGTGATGTCGCCTAAAACGATTTCAAAAATATTTTACCATATGCACAATAAAATACGTAAAAATCTGTCGTAATTTCCGCAGTGAAAAATGCATTGACGAATGGTAAGTAGCTACCACAATAGTTTTTCTATAAAATGCTCAATATTCTGCGTTTTTTGGTTGTTTTTTTTACAAAACCTCATCATGATGTTATGAATATTTATGTACAACAAATTTATTCCACAATTTCTAGAATATATCGGCTGAATGCTAAATGCTAAATTTTATCTTATTTGACGTTTTGCTATAATCTGTCGAACAGTTCAGCGAAACGATATTTCGGAACAACTGACATTTCCACTATTTAAAGCATCGTACTGCAATGACGTAATAGGTGAATTCGGATGGTGTAATTTTTCGGGAAAAGTTCTAAAAGAACCAGAAGAAATGCAAAGCTGCAATTGTAAGTTTTCGTAAATTCAATTCCAAAAGGATTTTAAAAATCGAATTCCCAGCAACTGATTACAATATGTTTGCAAGCGATCGTGTATCCATGTTGAAAATAAATTCAAGGGCAATCGGTTAGATCAGGTTTTGGTTAACGTTTCACTTCTGACACAGAAGATTCGTCAGACCAATGATGAGAGACAGGACATGGAACATGCATCTGTATCAATCAACACACCACTTCTGATTTGACCCTAGCGTTAAACCGACTGTAGTAAGTCTATGGTGTGTCACGTCACGTAGGCATAATCACGATCCTTGGTCGATTTTCCTAACACGTATGCACATCAATATAACACTAGTGAACACGGTCAAGTTAAATTACTCTGTGACGCGCTGCGTTGAAATACATGAATAATGAGGTTAAGGGCAAACATTGTTGAATGAAGAGAAACAACTACTTGAATGTTAGATATAGAGTGAATAAGACTATTCAAGTTCATATCAATGCTGAGCGCTTATGGTGGAGATTTCTACCACATCTACGTTATTGACCGCCACTGTATGTAGGCGCTCGCCATGCGGTTTAGTACGCCGAATTAACATTGCTCCATAGCCTATATCAACATTGTGGCTTGTATTTAAAACGTGCTCTGGCAAGGATTTATCACAAATCAGGGATATATGTTCTATCCCATCTCGAAGCAGCTTTTTGACAAACTTCCGATTTTCCGCGGATGCTGGTGTGAAGGTATATGTATTTCAGTCTTATATATACCAGCGTAACCCTTACCTGGAATTCTGTTGTAAAGTAGTTTTTGTGCAAAATTTGTGGAAAACACACGTAGTTCTTAGTCACAAAAATGAAGAGAATTGGAAAAGGACAAAACCGTATGGTCAACAAGTTATTAGAATTTCATTAAAAACATCTCATGACTGTAATAAGGCATTGTCCGACCTTATATATTCTATTATCTGGAATTTGTCTAATCGTACATTGATGGAAAAGGTTTTGAATTTCTGAATAAGTAAGTATAATTAGCGTTGATATACGCAAACCTCGTTCAGAAGGCTATTTAAATACAATTACAGGTAAGCATGATGATAGGATACGAAAAAGTATCTTCGTTGACATTAAAAACCAAGAGCAAGGCAAGTCAAATATTGATTGGCAGAAACGTCAAGCGCTTCGTTACCTCAAGCAACTTACCGATATAGCATCACTGAAATCGATATGGGAAATGAAACGCTATTGAAAAAGTTGAATAATTTAGAAAATATCAGTAAGCTCTTATCCGAGACTCCTTATGAAATGATAGATGATAGTAAAACGAAGAAAGTTATGAAGAACTGCGAAAAGGTAGTTTCAAGCTACTTAAGTAGCGTTATTAACCGTTTGTGGAAGCATTTATGGTATAGCTTATATCCGAATTTAGCTCTCACTACTAGATGTCACGATCTGCTAATGAGCTTAAGTAAAAGCAAAACTGGAGTCCAATGCTTCCATTAAAAACTGTCGTGATCGAGTTCTGAATTGCTTGATGGACTTGGTCATCAGTTTAGCCTTGTATGTGGGATTAATTGATAAGCATATATATACTGACCACGTTGTAATTACATTTACTCAGCAAAAAAAGAATTATTAGACTCCTTTTTGAGTACAGCGTTTCCAGAGCAATCGTTTAGCGCTATTGAGGTAACAGAAAAGAGATAGCATCGTTCTTTGAAGCACAGCTTTCTCAAGAGATGACACGTCATATCTTAGCATGTTGATATCAACTCATTGAAATCTGTCGGAAAAATATATATACTTAAACCTAGAACGATCGATCCTCACATCACATAATGTAAGGTTTTATTCGTTGCGATTTGATGTGTCTAAAATTGATCATCTTAAGAATCGAGACAACAACCGACAGTCATTCTTTCCAGACGTGAAGGTCCGCATGCAGATTTTGATGTCACTGGGACAAGATAATTGTTCAAACTTAGAATTCTCCCGTTTATCTTGGTGCTCACATTAACACAAATTTTTATATGATCACTTGTATGGACGATTACTCCTATGCTATGGATAACAGAAAAGTCATGGTTTCTTTATTAAAAATAGGAAATTATATATTTGTTGATTGGTTATAAGAAAAAATAAAACCATCGGGAGTGAATCGGCTACTTCATAATAAATATTAATATTCTTAACTTTATGTAGATGAAGGACTCAAGAATAACTTAATGCATATCATGTCCTTTTCATCGTCCTGTGTCTCAGCACTTTTCTGACGAAGCCTCTGTGTCAGCTTGCTTGGTTCTTAGAGAAAACAAGAACATCGGATGTGAATCGGTTACTTTATAATAAATCTTATTATTCTTCACTTAACTTTATGTAGATGAAGCACTCAAGAATAGCTTAATGCATGGCATGTCCTTTTCATTTTCCTGTGTCTCAGAACTTTTCTGACGAAGCCTCTGTGTCAGCAGCGAAATATTATCTTGAAACTGCTCCAACTTTGTACTCGTAAAACTTGAAACCTTGAATACACAATATGTCTCACACATGCTCCAACCAATTAAAAAAGTGATAATTTGCGTACCGAAATGAGCATATAGTTAATGAGCAATATTCAAAACTCATGCACACGAATATTGGCCATTTGTCACTTGTCATGAGTCTCAGACTTGGTCTGACGAAGCCTCTGTGTCGGCACCGATAAATTATAGTGAAACTGCTCGAAATTTGTACTCGAATAACTTAAAAACTTGAATACAAAATATATCTTAAACATGCCCGAACCAATAGGAAATAAGTGATCATTTGCGTACCGGAATAAGGATATAGAAAGTGAGCAATAATCAAAACTTATAAACATGAATATTGGCCATTTGTCACTTGTTTAATCACCCGGATAATGCTTGTAGCTTTTGTTGCCAAAACCAATTTATCCTAAAAACTCACAAAATTATCAGTCACGCATATCATACGACATATGTTATATGTTTTTATAACATATGTGCAAAAAGTATGTTTAACAAAAATGAACACCTGATATGTTCTTGCTCAGCTACATCAAGTATCAATGACATTCAAATAATTTGCTTAACCTCAAAACGATTTATATGTGCACCAATTTAATTTCACAGCTACAGCATACATCGAGAGTGGTTAGTAACTGATTAATGAATTCTGTTTTCTTACGTGTATGCCAGCTCAAAAAGAATTAATGTTGAATCATATTTTGGAATTGACGACAAATTTTTAGAATAAAACTAATACGTGCTCTAGATACGCGTATCTATTTGCTAGATTGATCGACATCATGGAATCACAATTATCTTTGAATTACCAATAACCCCTTAACTGAGCTAATCTAGTGCATTCGAATAAATGCTTTGTAAAAGTGTAATGAGGTTTCGATAACCAATTAAATGCAAAATTAAAGGTGAATATATGTTTCAACAAATTAGTAATGATGATCACGTAAATCGTCAACCAACGTTGACTCATATCTTATCGAATAATTTAACGGCGGATTTCTGCAATGGATGTGCCTTTCAGTCGCATCATGTTTCTATAATCTCTACATCGTTTCAAATGTTTTACCGTACCTGTTTGTAAGTTAAAACTCGTATACACTTGTATGCACTTCCTGAAAAATTGAAACAGTTTTCCCGATATAACTGCCATGAAGTGACATGTGCGTTGCAATTGGTTCAAAAAACCTCTAATTAGCTTACCGTCGAGTCATATTCGATAACCCGAATGCGAACAATACTGAGCAGATTACAAAATGGTCTAGCCTTTCTCACCCTGTACTAAAAGTTCAGCATGGTTTCAGCACCCCGGCTGTTGAAATGCTGATTGTTAGCCAACCGTTGCACGAAAATATAATCCAACTAAATTTGATTAGCTTGATAGAACAATTAACTGTTCAACGATCGAAAAAGCAACAAGGTGACGACAGAAGGTTATCACCTGTGTAGAACAGATTCAACACATCTTCTTCAAGGAATGCTTATTCAGTACTGGTAAGAAAAGTCACACTCATTTCATAGATGATACGAGACGCTACGATGAACGCCGTATTATAAAATGAAGTTATTAAGCTGACTGCAAAGATAACCAAAGTATCTTTCATAATTATCGTAATTAAATTAATTGCTGCATTTTGCATTATCTTGAACGGAAATCAGCTGATAGAGATAATTCATGCTTCCGCAGGAATATAAGAAACCTAGACATGATTTTTATCCTCAGAAACCTGCAAGAATAAAATCACGCAAAGAATTGTCGATCTCAACTTGATTATTATGCTTCGGATAAACTTCGTAAGAGAGAGAAGTGGAAAAATCGTAACCTACGATTTTGATTGTTTTTAACATCGTTAGACGTTTAACACCAGCAATACGTTTTTTAAGTGAATGAGGATCAGTTCATTTATCAGGATGCTGTCTGTCCGATGACTAGCTATCCCGATCAATGCCTGCTTAGTAAGCAGTTTTATCTACAACTTTGTCCAAAGTATTGTTGCAAATTATGTATCGTTGACGAGGTTCCGTCTGCGTTTTCTGTTTCAAATTCTGGAAAGACATGGACTTAAATTTCTCAGTCATGTGATACATTCGTTAAAGCAATCGAGGTTTTGTTGGGTTTAGTTGAGCCTGTTGTGAATATTCAAGAGATCTGCTTAAGTTGACCATTTCCGTGAATAACATAGAATCGTGACCCTAGAATGGTTATGTTCAGTGGATGTGTACAATCAAAAGAAAATTTTTCGATTCGTCCGAAGCATTCACGGAAGTGACAATCAACAATAATCTCGAACTAAATTTCCGGAAAATATTGATCTGGAGATAATCTTAAAACTTCATGCGGAAACCTGCAAAATAATGAAAAACGAAATATTGAAATTCGTTAGGTGGGCGGAAACGGAACGGGGGCGAAAACCATAGAATGTTAACCGGCGAAATTTATGTAATGGTGTGGTCACATAATTGGTCCAGCTAAGAATATCCGACAAAGTATCGCCAAGATACTTGAAGTGACTGCATCTTGGAAACAATGAGAAATTTAATCAAAAAGGTGGAACGTGTTTCTGCATATCTAAGCATCGCCGTTCATTTCTTTGCAATTTTTCCAGCATTCAAGGATAAACCCACTTTGGGTGAATATTGACCAATTTTGATACTTATTGATCATAATGCATATTGGTGACTTGACTTATTTGTTTCAATGCAACGCCAACGTCGGTAGCATAATTAATCGTAAGTGCGTAAGGGCTACAAAGAAGATCAGAAATTTTAATACAGAATAAAAGTCGGGAAAGTACAGATGCATTCATGTCCTCCAGACGTGAAGGTTGCATGCAGATTTCAATGTCACTGGGACGAGATAATTGTTCGAACTTGGAATTCTCGCGTGTATTTTGGTGCTCACATTCACACAACTTTCCTATATACTTACTTAATTATTTTTGAGGAACGAAATGCGTTCTGGACTACTAAATCTTATGATCGAAAAACAGAAAAGCCATGGTTACTTTATTAAAATAAGAAATAAATATATTTTTTGCTTGGTTCTTAGAGAAAACAAGAACATCGGATGTGAATCGGCTACTTCATAATAAATCTTAATATTCGTCACTTTATACAGATGAAGCACCCAAGCATAACTTAATGAATGACATGTCCTTTTTCTTGTCATGAGTCTCAGACTTGGTCTGACGAAGCCTCTGTGACAGCAGCGAAATATTATAGTGAAACTGCATGAAATTTGTACTCGAATAACTTGAAACCTTGTATACACGACATATCTTATACATGCTCGAACCAATAAGAAAAAAAGTGATCATTTGCGTACCGGAATAAGGATATAGAAAGTGAGCAATAATCAAAACTTATAAACATGAATATTGGCCATTTGTCACTTGTTTAATCACCCGGATGATGCTTGTAGCTTTTGTTGCCAAAACCAATTTATCCTAAAAAACTCACTAAATTATCAGTCACACGTATCATAGCACATATAGTTAAACGTTATATGTTCTTTAACATATGTGCACAAAGTATGTTTAACAAAAATGAACACCTGATAGGTTTTTGCTCAGCTACATCAAGTATCAATGACATTCAAATAATTTGCTTAAACTCCAAACGATTTATATGTGCACCAATTTAATTTCACAGAAATAGAACAAATCAATAGTGGTAAGTAATTGTTTAATGAATTCTGTTTTATTACGTGTATGCTAGCTTAAACGAATCATTGTTGAATCATAAATTGGGATTGACAACATTTTTTAAAAAATAAATCTAAGACGTGCTATAGATAGGCGTATCGATTTGCCCGGGTTAAACGACATCATGGAATCACAATTATCTTTGAATTACTTATAATCCATTAACTGAGCTAATCAAGACGCATTAGATTAAATGCTTTGCACAGTGTAATGAGTTTTCGATAAACAATAAAAAGCAAAATAAAATGTGAATAAATATTTCAAAAAAATAGTAATGATGATCACTTATATCATCAACTAACGGTAACTCATATCTTATCGAACACTTTTACGGAAGATATCTGCCATGAATGTGCCTTTCAGTCACATGATGTTTCTATAATCACTACATCGTTTTAAATGTTTTACCATACCAGTTTGTAAGTTAAAATTGGTATACACTTGTATGCACTTCCTGGAGAATCGAAACAGTTTTTCCGATATAACTGCCATGAAGTCGTATGTGTGTTGCCATTGGTTCGAAGAAACCTCTAATTAGCTTTCTCTAAAGTCTTATTCAATAACCCGATTGCGAACAAAACTAAGAAGATTACAAAATGGTCGAGCCTTTATCAATCTATAATTTGGGTTCAGAACGGTTTCAGCCCTCCTACACCTGAATATAATGACTAAATAACCGTTGCACGCACATATGCGCCATATAATATTGATGAGCTTGATTGAATAATTGTCTGTTCAAAGATCGAAAAAGCATCAAGGTGACGGCAGAAGGTTATCTTCTGCGTAGAACAGATACAACACATCTTCTTCAACGAATGCTTATTCAGTACTGGTAAGAAAAGTCACACTCATTTCATAGATGATACGAGACGCTACGATGAACGCCGTATTATAAAATGAAGTTATAAAACTGACTGCAAAGAAAACCAAAGTATCTTTTATAATTATCGTAATTAAATTGGTTGCTGTATTTTGCATTAACTGGAACAGAAATCAGCTGTTAGAGATAAAGCATGCTACAGCAAATGAATTTCGAACTTAGACATGATTATTATCCTTAGAAAACTGCAAGAATAAAATCACGCAATGAATTGTCGATCTCAACTTGATTATTATGCTTCGGATATACCACAGTTTAGTTTAGTCACTCAGTCTCGAAACTTAGATCGATTCTTTTGCTAATTGAGATTTTTGTCATTTCAGATTTGGTCGTTGACTCGAAGAAAAAAGGTTAGTTATTACAATGAAACTTCTTGCAAATATATTATCCAACAATCGTCGGAGTGTTTTTGGGTGATGCTTTAGTCGACTAGTTCTTAGCAAACGAATAATCACTTGTTTGTCATTCATTCGCAGAATCTACGTTTTGCCAGGGTGAGTTCTAATTCTGGATGTATATAAATGACATTACATGTATTTTGTGTTATTTGTTTTCCATACACTTATATTTAATATGCTATGGTAGTTGCTAAGCTATGTGTTTCTGTCCCCATGAAATTCTGGAATCATTTTTGAATCTGTTCAGTTGTATGCATTTATTAGCCGAATTCACATTTTAATATGCAATATTTTCCAATGTAGAGGTTATCGCTTTCATGAAAAGTAAGACGCTTAAATTTTTTTTCAGTTGCATTTTTTTTAAAAACGACTTAAATTATCTGAGCATGTTGAGAACCTAATTCGCTAAAATTCGAAAATCTTAAAACACGTGTCTCAATGGGTGTCTTTGGGTAGACATATTTGTTAGAAGCAAAAATAATATAGCGCCTTATACCACTGTATAAAACGCATAGAAACAGACCTGACAATCTTTTAGTCTTCGGAACAGTTGCAATACACACCACTTACTTTGCTGTTATATGATACATTTCAGTAGAGTGTACAATATTCTTTCCAGAAAGGTTAATAAAACTCCTAAAACTTACTACGTCGTTGTACTGGAGTAGACAATAAATATCCTAGATATTTGTACTAGCGATTAATTTCCAACTGTTCTCTGAAATATGTCCAACTATCTTCTGGTTATTTCAATATCTTTTCTGGCGAAGTACCATGCTCTTCAGGTTTCCACTATTTAATGCACCGAAGTATTTTTCCACAGAGCTCCGCGCCTAGCATTCATCCAAATGTACAAGTAAACTTGTTGCCAAACAGGAGCATCTGACTTTATCGTGTGTTTATTGTTTTTTATTCGCGTGATCCGGCACCCATTCGGCTTCGTAGAGTCCCTGGCAATGCTTATTCGAATTAATGTGCGCTTGCGTTAAACGCAGATCTTGCAGAAGTTTCTCGCAAACTATTTCAAATATAAACGGGGAAGAATGTCATGAAAACGAATTTGTGTTCAACCTGTTAGTGCAGATTTAGGTAACGTTTGTATTTTGGCAGCGAAGCTTCGTCGTACCAAGGATCATAGTCACAACAAGGGACGTCATCAAGTAGAAATCTAACCACCACCTATATTTGGTCCTTTTGTAGTGGGTTGGGGAAAATGCCGAAACTAGCAACTAGACCACATTTGGTCACTTCGGGCCAAAGTTCTAGCATGAATCACGTTACAGTCACTTCGCAGCACTCACTGCGCTTGTGTCTTGATTCAACACAAAAGAAAAGCATATTTACCAAATACGTTTATTACGCACAAGACAAATCACAAAATACATACCTATCTTTTATAGACAAATCAGCACATACGACACTGAACATGAAATGTGTCTGGTCCGGTTGTCACTTCGATCTGATTTGCCAGACGATTTCATGCCAACCTGAACACTGCAAGCCCTCGTCGAGCAGTGTTCGTTTGATCGAAATTGGAGAATTGCATATTCTTTAATTGCGGCTGACGGAGTCAATTTCCTCATAATTCTAAAGATTTTGTCGCTCAAAATAATTGGATGCTATAGTTTCAAAACCCGAAACATTACGAGTTCACAAATGTCATCGTCGGAAATCTTGGCAATTACTGCCATTTTGTTATCCTGGGAGACGGAGTTCGAAAGCTCGTGATCAGCAAGGATTGTTTATTAACTTTGCGCTTCACCAATATCATTAGCGGTCTATTTAAGTACCAGCGATTTCATGTGGTGTAGACAAGAACAAGATCATTCAGCTTCTTTAATCCACTTGTGCACCATCGACCTGATTTACCAGACAATTTGGCGCCAAACTTTATATTGCAAGCCTTCGTCTTGCAGTGCTCGGTTTATCAACATTAGCGAAATGCATATCGCTCGATTGCGGCTAACGGTATCCATCTTCTCATAACTCGGGAGATGTTGTCAATCAAACCAGTTTATTGCCATCGCTTTGAAACTCAAAATATTAGGATTTCACAAATGTCGTCTTCGGAATATATATATAATATATATAGATATATATATATATATAATATATGTATATGTATAAATAAAATCTAAACTACTGGGACGATGAGAGCCTATTAATATTTAGGGCGAAATTCTGATAAGCACTCATATAATCGTAATCTTTTGATTTGAATATAGATAGGCTGTTTGAGCTCAAGAAATCGAAAGGTAGGGAATTTTTAACAAAACACACACGTACCGAATAAAAATACCTGCGGCAGTTTAGTTTATAATGTGGTATTTCCAAATTGCAACTATGGCCACGGCTGTTGCTGGAAGTTCGAAGGTGGAAAAATATATCTAAGGTGTGGGAAACAGTAGTGAGTATTCTGTATGCGAGGATGAGATCACCTCTCATTCTTCTTTGTGCAAGTGTCCTCATTTCCAGTCGTCTGAGTCAGGCGGCAAATCGCATATATTCGAGACCATTGACAAGCTTAGAGGCTCTCCGGTAAATGCGATCCAGGAGTGAGATGTATTTTTGAAGGCATGGTGTCCAGGCTTATACCTAATAATCTAGAACCGAGTGTATTCATGTATTCATCATGAGAGGGAAACACCTCGAGGAAAAACCTCCAAATATCCGCCGTAACATGCCGAACAACCGGGACGCGCTTTTGGTAACGGTTCCGCCATGTAGACCATTTTCCAACCTGCCCCAAATGCAGACACCGAGGTCCTTTTCTTCTGCGGTGTATTCCAGGTTTATGTCACCGAGCTTGTATTGATAGGAAAATACAAGGACACGAACTTTATAAATAATCATCGACTTGCATATTCAATGACAGTTTATTTTCAGATGACTGGTTTGAGTTTTGAAACACGGAATATTGGGATTCCACAAATGTCGTCATCAAAATCTCGGCGATTTTTGCCCTTTTGATATGCCGGAAGGCGAAGTTCGAAAGATCGTGATCAGGAAGGATTACTCATTCACTTCGCACATCCACAATATCACTGGTGGAATATTCAAGTATCAGCGATATCATGTTGTGTAGACAAAAACAAATCATTCGGCTTCTTTAATCCACTTGTGCACCAGACTGGAAACGGTTATAGAGAACTGCTCTAACCCTCTGCTTTCAAACATATTTCCAAGTTTAGAATGACCACTTATTCAACTTGCTAAGCCGACGTTTAATATTGCAGACAGAATACCGGTTGTTTATTCCGAAATGTTCACTAGGTGGTAAATTTTGAAATATCATGTTAGAAAGCAATATATTGTATACATTGAAAAGACATTACATAATAAAGAATATTTAGATGAATAATTCATTAGCATACACGATTTCTAACGTATTTGAATATTTTTACATTCAAGATCTCATAAATAGTGAGTTTATTATCATAACTTCTTGTAATTTTTGTCATAACTTTTTTGTTTTGATTTTCTACTTTTTACGATCGTTTTCAAGCATCGATTTTTTACATGTTTCTCACAGTTTTATGCTTCATAGAGTTCGAATGTTAAAACTGTTCGATTTGAAGGATTATCGCATTCAGCGCTCAAACCAATAGGTAATTGTCGTCCAATCGACGGCAGTTGCATGCTGACTGTAAGTTCTAAGTTCAAGAGCATCTGTTCTCCCCAAATTTGCAGATGATGTTTAACACAGTACCTGAATAAAGCGGACAAAAGCATTTTTTTCACGCCGAATGATCTATTACGAAAGCTTTCATGTCGCTTTTAGAAACCTATTTGTCAAACAAGCGCTGTCTGTCGAAAGATCGAATTTACGCCTGAAACTGTACCAACCGCAAATTGACTATGAACACAAAGATAGCGGTATGCAGCGTTTGCATACTAAGTGATTCACTGCACGGCAGTTAGACCTGGAACGTTTACACAAGATGCAAACCGGCGCTAAATGCTATCTATTCAATTGAGTAAACGAAGTAACTTGAGCAAATCATGGATGGACAATGCAACAAATGCAGAAGTGATATTTGAATCCGGGCCCACAAAACATGTACAGATAAGACTGTGCTTGCTGAGTCATTTGTAAAAATATTGAATGTTGAAATCCGGAACTCGACATTCAGGGTACAATTCGTTTGTAATAGATATACGAAATCTCACGGCATCGACCTTACGATTCGTAAAGAACTTGCTGTTAACCGCTCACTTTAAAGGTATTGTCTAAAGCGTCCTCAAAATAAAGAGGAGCAGATACAGCTCTTGGCTCCATACGTCGACTTGACACCGTGCTACTGACGCCGATAATCCCAGTCCTGCCAATTGCAGTAAGTGCTCAGGGAGAGATTGTTACTTTAGACTCAGACTGTTTAGTTATTTGAAAGGTGGTGGAGCAATTAACCATCCGGCGCTCGTGATGTATATCTATGGTCAATATCCATCGAATAAGGCCAAGAATAATAGTATTTAAATTTTTTAGCTGATTTGTTGTAGAGGCATCGAAGTGCTCTACGGCTGATAATCATCACTCAATACACAACCATGTTAGTGAATCACTGGCTCCCTCTATCAATTGTTTGAAACTATATATTTCCATTGGAGTCATAATTATATCAAAGATCCTCAATAGCTTTTCCTACGAGAGGTCTCATTCAAAGTTCAAAGTAATTCGAAGTTTTCGTGGTCCACAAAAGCAACTATTCCACAGTAACCGCGGAATAAAAATATAGGGATTGCATAAAACCAAAACAAATGTTTTATAAATATAGAGAATCAGCACGTGTATTTAGTTGCCAGGTTAGGTTCAGTCAAAATATATGTGTCAATTTCCTTCTTGAGCAAGTTAAGGCTTGATGCGCAATTGATATGCAATGGCCGAAAGTTTATCTATAAAAAAACTCGAACAGCAAAGAAAATTCTCCAACAAGTGGATATAGAGATTGGAATGAATAACTTTTGGCCAAGCAATTTGCTACCACGTGATTCACTGTATCCAGAATGTTAAACAGCAGGATCAAGTCACTGCTGAGACGACTGTACGAAAAGTCAAAGTGGTTAAGAGTTGCAATCCTCCAGTCGTATGGCCTGTTATATAGCCCGGTCACCAGTTTTGTAGCGCGTTGGTATACGCCTTGCAGCAAGGTAGTGTCCTATCAATCTTCTTTGGTGCGTACGCTAGTCCACACGTTGATGTTATCCGAAAATAAAATGATTTTGCTGCGTAATGTTTCATGTATATCGTTAGCTTACACCAGATATAGTATTAGCCCCAAGACAGAGCTTTGATTTACGCTACTTGTGAATTTCACTGTGCTGCATAGTGTCCTATCAACTCGGACCCTAATGAATCTACCAGTCAAGTAATCCTGTATCCAGGCTGATAATCTGCCGCACATCCCGAGCTGTTTCGATTGGAACTGGCAACAACGTGACTGGTCCGCAGTTAAACACATCGAATTGGTTCGCTCCTTTGTATTTTGGAGTGATTGATCCAATTTTTTCAACACTAGCAACTTTGCTGCAAACCAGTGAAAGATTGAAGAGATCATTTCCTTTGGATCATTTACAGCAATGTATTATATGACTATGCACTTTCCATGCTTCTGTTACAAGTTCATTGAAACATTTTTAGAAATCCCGAAAGGAAGTAAGTACAGATGAACATGAATTATTGATAATCACAATTGATCAGACATAACGCCCATTATACTTCCATGTAGCTTTCGAACACTCTGAAGAAAACAGAAATAAAAGTATGTGATCGCGTTTGGTGCGGAATATTGCATCTAATTTACTTCACAAGGTTTTATCGTATTTGGCTTTTTTCGCTTTTATTCCGATTTAGTTTTTCTTAATATTCCGTGAGCATAAGGTCTTAGTTTATGGATGGAGTGAATTGAAAATCTAAGTTTCCAGCGTCAACCTTTACGACAGACGTTTTACTTAGAAGAAAGTTTATTAAAATCCGAAAATCGTCTAGAATGTAAAATGTTTTTTTCAAATCAGCAGCTCAAAATGTAAAAACTGTGTCATTTGGATTTTTTATTAAAGGAACAATAAGGCTTAAGGAACTTAACTCGGTTGTCTTATTTTGAAAATGAATTGTAGTCACATGAACCAATCAGCCACAGGTAATGCGTCCTAGTTTTATCACACAATTCATCAGGTAGGTAAAGTCTGTCAGAATGTGTCGGCAGTATAAAGATTTTATAAAATTCTCAAAATTGATTGATCTTCTTGTAATCCTCGCATTAAGATTTCAAATGACGAAACAGTCCTTTTCGGTAGAAAACATTTCTTCGCAGAATCTGCTGTTCCCTAGTTTGGAGAAGACGCTTCACACAGTGCCTTTAAATTACAGAATCAAGCATAATTAATTCTATTACGTTGCGTTAATTGCATGCGTTGTTATATCTCTCTAGTGCCGTAGGATCAAAAATCGGCGTTCTCACTTCAACTCTCTATAATGTCGATCCGTGATGCGACTTTTTTGTATTGTGTGAAAAATGACTCGGCCAGCGTAAGCGGCGCTGTCCTAATTTGGTGATCATGCTATGTAGACAAGCTTCAGTTATAACTGCTGCATTCATTACCTCGTCCATCCACGATATCTTCAACATTCGGCAAATTCTCATTCAATGAAACGCTTTCAGCTTCTGTTCGTTTATTGCATGCTGACAGATTTTCACAGTGACGCTGGTTAAGGACCTGAATTCCAAAATCTAATGACGTTATCGAATGAAATGTAACACATTGTCAAACGGCATACGTTGATTGTAACACTGGGAAACATAGATATACATTTAACATATTAAAGCGCACGTTTCGAAGCGTTCGACATTATTCGTTATCCCAATTTATTTCACAAATATTGAACGCCTACCGCAAAATATCCAGTTTGAAGTGTGAAAAAAATATATACGTTCATTCATTCTTTCTTTTATAGTAGAAGCATTGAATCAAGAAGGTATGCTCACTTGTTTGCATGTGTAAAATTAATCATAGTAGCATGATTTCCATCAAATATTTCATTAAAGATGATTTAAGGTAATTCAAGGTTTGTAATGGTCTAAAAAGCAACAAGCTTAACAACAACAATAGGATGATGAAAATTGAAATTTAATTGTATAAACAATATAAGAACAGTATATAAGTGTTCTGCAAACGAATAATGCAATACAATCTCGTCTAATTTTGTTTTAAATTCATGCAAGCTATTGGCGTGTAAACTGTTCCAAGTAAAACAGACAGTGACAGAGTAAAAATACGTTCTACAGTTCTGGCGGGAATGGGCTACGACCAGCACATATTCATGGGTCCGATAATTCCTCGCATCACTCCGCGTACATGAATCCTGTAAGGGATGGTTCGGGGTTTGAAATGTTTTGTAAAGTGAGATAAGGTCTCTCTATATTCCTTGATAGAGAAAATCGAACAGATTCATTTGAGCTATACTTTCTTAATCTGGTTTGTTTCGGATGATGAGAACTTGTTTCGTTGAGCGGAGCCACGGAGACCATGACTGCAAACAGTATTTCATGACTGGACTCAAGTATGTATTCATGATCTACTGGATATTTTGGGCAAAAATTTCCCAAATACCCGTTTGAGTAGATTCAGAGCAAGTGTTTTTAAGGCACTGTTAGTTTGGAGTGATATTTTGAAACTGGAGCATATCGAGACAACCAAATCATTTTCTTCGCTGCAATATGCAAGGACATGCGAAACTTGGTGATATGTGAACTCTACTCAATTCCCCACATTGTTGATCCAGCATTTGTTGAAGTTAAACGACAGTTTGTTCTTCAACGAATAGCTGTGAAGCTTATCAAGATCCTTTTGTAATGGCACAAAATCTTCAAGACTACGAATGCTGCGCAAATTTTTATGTCGTCCGCATATAACGGAATGTTACATCGAAACATTCCCGGTGTTTCCTTGACATAAACCAGAAAGAGGATCGGACTAATGACTGAACCTTGGGAAACTCCACTAGTTGCTGCAATTGGTTTGAATAATGCACCATCAACATGTACCTGGTTAGTGCGATTTGTTATGTAGTCATTTAGACAATTCAGCAAAATTCCACTGATACCAAGCCTTTCTAGCTTTTTCAGTAGTAGGGAATTGTCAACACGATCGATTGCGTTTACGATATCTAAGTAGTAGGCGTGTATTGCTTGTCCTCTATCTATCGATTTAGTCCAATCATCTAGCGTTACCATTAAATTAGACAAACGGGAATAATTTCGTCTGAATCCATGCTGGTTTCTCGAAAGCAACTGATTATTCTCGGAATGTTTCATAAAATCGTCAACAATGAGTCGCTCAAGTAATTTTGAAATCACTGGTAACATAGTAACGGATCCGTAATTGGAAATATCGAAGCGATTTCCACCTTCGTAAATTGGAGAAATTAATCCTCCTTTCCAATCTGTAGAAGTCACTCCGCTTGACGGTGTTTTCTCGAACAAATCGGTGAGAGGTTTGTATAGCAAACTCGCAAATTGTCTCAAACTCTTCGGGGTTATTCCGTCGGCCCCACGAGACTTTTCGGTTTTAGGAATAAATAAATCTTGGAGGACGCGTTTCTCAGTGACACATATTTCACTCAGGGCAACCGTGTTTAAAAGTGTTGGATTTGAGCTGTTTGTTGCATGTTATATCGGGTTGGCTAAAGCACCAGCAGTTTCTGCTGCTGTTGTTGTTGGTCCAGCTGATGTGTTCACGGACGCTACTTCAGGTTTCACTTTAGCTTGATCGTTAACCATACGATATAGTATTTTGGGGTTTTGATCCATCATGCATGATATCATTTCTTCGAAGCACAACTTGTCTTGGGTGACAAATTTGTTCACTATGTTTCGAAGTAAACATATGTTTCCCAGGTCTCGGATGATGGATTTTTCCGATGGTGTCGACACGCAATGTTTCGTACCGTTAGCAACTTACGACGTGTTCCATGGTCTTTGTACACAACAGATAGACAGGTTAGATCACGATTGTCAACACCTCGAGGAATCTACCAATTGTAAGTCAGTTGACCTTGCAAAACACTTTTAGATAGTCTGATTACGACCAACCTGCTCAATTTCATGTGCCAACACACGTACTTTGGTTTATACCTATGGGCTTGATTAAAAACGTCTCCATTCTGATGCATTTCATCCGAATACACCTCACGTCTGATTTTGTGCTGTTTGCGCAAAAAACCAAAACACTTTGCTGGCACCATTTCGCTCCTGAGACAGATGTTCCGTCAGACAAAGTGTGTAAGTGCAAACAGAGTTTATGATCATATCGCATTCACTTCACCAACCATAAGCTGGCTAAAAATAGCACATGACATGGCGGGCGATGTGCTTGCCAAGATTGAAAGGGTGTATTATGAACAATTCGTGCACAACACGAAATGCTGTGTCTGCACACATATTACGCAAGCAGTATAGTTGTTCTGCGAATTTTAATCGCACATGCAAACAACTAAAATATTGAAAGATTACAGAGCATGTTGGTATTGACCAAAATCTCGCATATTAATCTTAACAATCTCTACACCAATCTTGTCCTGCACAAATCTCAATCAGCTTAGAAAGTGTCATGTGAATCTAATTTAAACATGCATCATGTTCTTACTCACATCCTGGGACAGATTAAGCTTATGCGTACGACGTTTAAAAAAACTCTTCTAGCCGATTCATTACACGAATGTGTTTACTAGATGTGTCCCGAAGTTTTCCAATATGTTTCTAAATTTTTTCTCGCATATTTGTGAATTTGAAATATTTAAGCAAACTGACTGGCGAAAACTCCGAAATTCGGTATACTCCCGAATAATCAGAGTATGTGATATGCACGCATTCCTATCACACACACGCACACACCCAGCATACCACGTCCGGTTTCGTGGTGTTTGCACTCATTACCTAGGGACTGTATGATCAGTATCAGCATGCGATTGCCACGATGATAGAATGGAAAACATGGTGCGCTTGAACGATATTGATGGATGAGGCTGTTACGACCGACCTGCTCAACGGAATGAGCACATACTCCTTTAGACATTGTTCAAACCCATGACCGTGAACGAACATTCTACGAAAGAATGTTCTGTATAAAGCCGAACGCTTAATTGCGAATGTGACCAGCCGAATTCATCAAACATTGACTCATAAAATTGTGAATCATACTCGTGATGGTGAAGCTTTCGTTGTGCCATGGAAATATGACACTTCCACGAAACATACAGTTTAATTTGAATCTTAGATGCAAGGAATGGATCATTTTACGTAGATAAAACATTCTCTCTTTTGATCTGATCACATTGTTACCTTTAATTATTATCTAATTGCACTAACATTATCCCGTACATATTCTTCGATGTGATTACACGAATACCCTAAATATTGAAGCAAACAGGTCAAACAACCACATCAGATTTCGCTTCAACCTTATCGCCCGGTCGCGCATATAATGCTAATCAAATTTGTCATTTTGCAGAAAGATGGATGAATTCTTAATCGCGATCCATAAAAAAGTAGAAGGTAGCTCTGGCCGTAATTCGCGTGACTACAATGATAATGGTGCTGTTCTCGAATACAACTAGAGATAAAGTCAATATACTGTTGATGAGCTCAAATAAGATTCAAGTGATTACAATGTGGACCGTTGTGATAATCTTTGTGAATATTGTGAAGGGATTGCTTACTTGATAGTAGTAACAAAAATAAAGATCATTAATGTGTGACAGCGTTCGCCATAAAAGCCGTAGTGAAATGCATAGCCCGGTATTAGGTTGGGCATGGTAGGAATGTCGCATTTCCTAAAAATCTTCAGAATTGCCTTATCTCAAATCACTTTAGTCCATGTGTTGTGCACGTCAAACGCAACGTGTTTTGAAAAATGAACAAATCACGGTCAACTGCTATAATTTTGGTTTATCGCATAGGAAATGTTTCGAGGAAAATTAACCATAATAGCATACGTCCGCGTTCAATTTCAGTGGAATAGTTAACTGGGAACTGCAGTTTATTTCTGATAAAAATAATACTGAAAGCTTTATACTAGAACTACGTATCCGTATCCGAGACATGAATCACAGAACGGATTTTGAACCTGATGGACCTAGCAAATAAATGCACACACCCATTTTCTCATTTATATTTTTAGCCTGTATTAATCATCACTATAATTTATTATTCTCTATTTGAATTTTGGTGAATTTCACATGGGTTTCTTAATTTTGTATTTTAAAAATTGTTATCTCATTTACATCCTTTATTGTAGCTAAGAGTTTTCCTGGACTCTGTGAGTTTCTACGACATTAATCAGATTCACACCAATACACTACAAGGTGTGAATTCCAATCGTGGCCTATTACATGGTCATATATAACATTGAAGTATAATCATTTGTTTTAGAGAGAGATATATTGTTCATTTTTTCTAAAACTTGCGGAGCATGAAACCTCCATGCGCTTGTGATGTACAACTATGGTTGAAATTCACCAACAAAGAGCAACAAGTGCAATCTTTAGTTTAAATATATACAGACGACTTTCTGACTTTGACCTTCGTTTTTCTTTTCCTTGTTCTTCTTTCCTTCTTTATTCCTAAGTCATTGTGGCCCGGTATTCATCTGTGGTTGCTCTCGCATGAATCAATTTCTGTGACATCACAGAAGAGTTAAGTGCGATTAAGAAGTGTGCTAATCACGATACCTATTACGATATTGTAATAACTCACACTCCGCATGTTGAGAACAGCACACAACAAACGCCATATCAAAAGAATGAACAACGTTCTCAGGAGTATGACAATTGTAAGACATATTTTTAGAATGATATTGACTTTGTCAAGTTCGGTCCAGCGAAACCAACTTAGTAAAAGCTGAAGTTAAACCGGTGGGGACGAATTGTGTTTACAAATAAGATAAAACGGACACGTAACATATGCAGATTATGAACGGTGTTGTGATGAAAAGATTTTCCCGCATTAGGTAATCGCGCTTCTTTTTCGTTCCGATCTGCTTGATTAGTGCGTTCTCTTGTGTTGTAAGATTTATGGTTTACTTGATTAAAGTTTGAATTCATAACCTTCATGATGCATATCTTTCGGTTACCGTTTGTGTTTTCCTTTATTTATAGGAGAATATTGTATCTGGAATCGTTCTCATGGAATCCTTCCTAGCTCAGTACATAACATCAGAGGGTAGAGGATCATTGCTTCTTCACTCTAAACCTTCATAGTATTAGAAATAGATTTTCCTTTATTTTACTTGCATCCGTATAACCAATTTATGCTCAACTATGAATAAATTATCTAATTAAGAAATATCGAATGGAAGTAAATTTTGAGAATTTCTAATTAAAACTTCAATTTAATTTGTTGTGTGAAAAGCTGCTACCAAATCCGGTGAGTGCTAGTAATTTATCGTTTATTTTTACTGTGACAAAATGTGTTAACACACACCATCAGCGATATTGTAGCTATCGCTGATTTTATGCGGGAACATAGCATTGCATGCACATGAAATACACAAAATTATTGAAATTCTATTGTGGCTCCACACGACAATGAAACTGACACATTAAACAAATGGCATTATCTGAGCGCGACAAAAATCTTTAATTTAATTTCTAGCTAGGCTTAGATAGCTACGAATTTTCAGAAAACTAATAAACAATATTAACCTCAGTTTTAATATTTACAAGAAAGCAATATTATCGATACAAAAAACGTCGAAGGCTCGCCAGCTGCTAGCGAAAATACAATTTGATGTACATAATATCAAAGGAAGACTTGAATCTTTCTGATAAACCGGGAGTCCTTTGTCGGACGTGCACATATAATCGGTAATTCAGACCACACTGTTACCAAACGTCTCCCTGGAATTAAAAGAGTTACTGCGGACAAATACCTAACACGCAGCAACACCACGAAGGTGACCACTGCAGTCTGTGAACGTGACAATATTTCGGCCGTCAGAGACACGCTTGATACTACTGATCTCGAAATTTTGCATGAAGAGGATGTTTCCAAAAATATTATCTTGTAACTCCCTATCTCAATTTTCATTTTGATCTTAGTTGTCCTGATGAATATATTTTTATTAGTCCTCATCATTTTTCCCCGACCGACTGGAGCATATACACATAACAACATAGAAATCCTTTAAAAACTTGATATAAATGCATCTGCGAAACTATCTTTATCAATTACGATTAACATTCGACGTCTTTGCACAAAAGGCTGTCCTCACGTTTGACATGTGCTCAAGCAAATTCGCGAAAAGGCAAGGGCAAATCTACACCCATTTCCGACATCAATTACTTGAATGAATTTTTCGTACCCAAAATTGCTGATAATGACATTCAACTGAAAGTCTTTCTGCCCCCATTTTGTTTTTTCCAATTCATCCTTCACCAACGTTCCTGAAGTCATTTGTGCACTTTGGTCTATATATATATATATATATATATATATATATATTCTTGTTCAATTCCACTGAACAAAATCGTTGTTTCTCTAACTGAAGCCCACATTTATTCCGTGTTCGCGAACTAATAAATTCAGAATCTCTGTAGATCCTTACTTGGCTTCATACATGATTATTCAACCGATGGTTGTTTCACAGTTCAAGATGACCCGGGCAATTTATTAATCGAAATTCAAATGTAATCTCTATTATTTTAAATTCATTTTTTAATTTTATTCGCATGTACGTCTAGGCCTGAGTATCCACACAGCATTTTATTCCACGTACCGTATTTATTTTGCCACAGTTTACATGGGTCAGGCTTGTGGTTTCATATATTATAATTTTTTCAGCTTTGTGGAGAAATTAATTTAATATTAAAACTTAGTCCAGACGCCTAAAGTCAAGGTCTACTTCTTAATCTTCTACTCCCACATAATTGGTATCACGTCCAAGTAAAAACGTACCTTAAATTTGTTTCTCTCGAATATTATATATTTAACGAGAAGCATATACGCACATTAATTCATAACCACATTTTGACCATCCTTATATTTCGTCGAGGGACTTGTGTAAAATAATGAAGAACATTTATTGGTTTCTGCAAAATGCGATGTCATAACAACTCGTCTTTCATTATTCTAGTGTTGTCGAAGCTAAATGAGAGTAAGTGATGTATTTTTATTAAAGGTCTCACCTTTTCGTGCGCAGAAAATAATATTTCCTAATTTAATATCAAAAGGATTGTTTAGTGTGCAGATACATATTATCTGGAAAAACGTTTTAATATCTCTGCGTGTATTCATTACGTACGCAAATGACCGAAAGTTTGCTGTTTGCACTTATGTGTGAAAGATGGTTAAGTTAAAAATGATTGTTTTGACTCAGCGGAGATTTGGCAACCATAGGCTAAAACCTAAACTTCGAAAGCAGTGATATGTTAGCCAGATTTGCAAAACTCAGTGTGTTAAATCGTATGAAGACATCATGTTGACACCATGGTTACACACTCATACATCATGCTTCCACAAATATTCGGCTTTTGAAAGCAACTTTTAATCAAACTTTTAAACAAATCGCACACAATTATGGCCCTTTAAAAGATGATCAAGGATAATGGTTATGGAGGCAAATGAAAATCTCCATTCATGATTTGGGGTTAAACTTCATTTGCATTTGTGCGATCGCATGTGATGTGGTTGTAATAACCTTATCAAACAGCAGCATCTTGTTAACCGTAATTCCATAGTGTCAAGATTTGCGAAAATAGAAGTTGATATACATAAATTCAAAGGAAGATTTGAATCTTTCTGAAAAACAAAGAGGCCTTCGTCGGCCGTGCACATATAATCGGTAATTCAGACCACACTTTTACCAAACGTCTCCCTGGAATTAAAAGAGGTACTGGGCACAAATACCTAACACGCAGCAATACCACGAAGGTGACCACTGCAGTCTGTGAACATGACAATATTTTGGCCCTCACTGACAGGCTTGATACTACTGATCTCGAAATTCTGCATGAACAGGATGTCTCCAAAAATGTGATTTTGTAAATCCCTATCTCAATTTTCATGTTGACCTTAGTTGTCCTAATGAATATATTTTCGTTAGTCCTCATCATTTTTTCCTCGGCCGACTAGAGGATATACGCATAACAACGCAGAAATCTTCTAAAAACATGATAAAAATGCAGCTGCGCAACTATCTTTATCAATTACGATTAACATTCGACGTCTTTGCACAAAAGGCTGTCCTCACGTTTGACATGCGCTCAAGCAAATTCGCGAAAAGGCAAGGGCAAATCTACACCCATTTCCGACATCAATTACTTGAATGAATTTTTCGTACCCAAAATTGCTGATAATGACATTCAACTGAAAGTCTTTCTGCCCCCATTTTGTTTTTCCAATTTATCCTTTACCAACGTACCTGAAGTCATTTGTGCACTTTGGTTTACATATGTATATATTTATGCTTGTTTAATTCCAAGAACAAGATCCCTGTTTCTCTTTATCTGAAGCCAACATTTATTCCTTGTTCCAGAACTAATAAATTCAGAATCTCTTTGACTCCTTACTTGGTTTCATACATGATTATTCAACCGTTGGTTGTTTCAGAGTTCAAGATGCCCCGGGCAATTAGTTAATTGAAATTCAAATGTAATCTTTATTATTTTAATTTCATTTTTTAATTTCATTCGCACTTAAGTCTAGGCCTGTGTATCCACACAGCATTTTATTCCACGTACGGTATTTATTCTGCCACAGTTTACATGGATCGAGCTTGTGGTTTCATACATTGTAATGTTTTCAGCTTTGTGGAGAAATTAATTCAATTAATAAAACTTCGTCTACATGCCTGAAGTCATTGTCTTCTTCTTAATGTTCTACTCCCACATAATTGGTATCACGTCCAAGTGAAAACGTACCCAAAATTTGTCCCTCTCGAATATCATATATTTAACGAAAAGCATATACGCAGATTATTTCAATACCACATTTTGGCCATCCGTATATTCCGTCGAGGGACTTGCGTGAAATAATGAAGAACATTTATTGGTTTCTGCAAAATGCGTTGTCATAACAACTCGTCTTTCATTATTCTAGAGTTGTCAAACCTAAATGATAGTGAGTGATGTATTTTTATTAAAGGTCTCACCTTTTCGTGCGCAAAAAATAATATTTTCCAATATAATATCAAAAGGATTGTTTAGTGTGAAGATACATATTATCTTGAAAAACGTTTTAATATCTCTGCGTGTATTTATTACGTACGCGTATGCCCGAAAATTTGCTGTTTGCACTTATGTGTAAAAAATGGTCAAGTTAAAAATGATTGTTTTGATTCAGCGGAGATTTGGCTACCATAGGCTGAACCCTAAACTTTGAAAGCAGTGATACGTTAGTCGAATTGGCGAAACTCAGTGTGTTAAATCGTATGAAGACATCATTTTGACACCATGGTTACATACTCACACATCATGCTTACACAAATATTCGACTTTTGAGAGCAACTTGTAATCAAACTTTTAACCAAATCGCACACAATTATGGCCCTCTAAAAGATGATCAAGGATAATGGTTATGCAGGCAAACGAAAATCTCCGTTCATGATTTCGGGATAAACTTCATTTACATTTGTGCGATCGCATGTGATGTGGTTGTAATAACCTTATCAAACATCAGCCTTTTGTTTACCGTAATTCCACAGTGTCAAGGTTTGTGAAAATAGAATTTGATGTACATAAATTCAAAGGAAGACTTGAATCTTTCTGAAAAACCAAGAGGCCTTCGTCGACCGTGCACATGTAATCGGTAATTCAGACCACACTGTTACCAAACGTCTCCCTGGAATTAAAAGAGGTACTGGGCACAAATACCTAACACGCAGCAATACCACGAAGGTGACCACTGCAGTCTGTGAACATGACAATATTTCGGCCCTCAAAGACGCGCTTCATAATAGTGATTTCGAGATTTAGCATGAACAGGATGTCTCCTAAAATGTGATTTTGTAACTCCCAATCTTAATTTTCATTTTGGCCTTAGTTGTCCTAATGAATATATTTTCGTTAGTTCTCATCATTTTTTCCTCGGCCGACTAGAGCATATACGCATAACAACGGATAAATCTTTTAAAAACATGATATAAAGCATCTGCGTAACTTTCTTTGTCAATTACGATTAACATTCGACGTCTTTGCACAAAAGGCTGTCCTCACTTTTGACATGCGCTCAAGCAAATTCGTCATTCTGCCCCGATTTTGTTTTTACAATTTGTCATTTGTGCACTTTGGTCCATATATATATATATATATATATAATTATATATATATAATATATATATGTTGTTGTTGTTGGCCTCCTTCGGTCGATGTCGACCATGGATGTACATCACAAACGCGTGAAAGTTCAAGTTTTGCAGCTTTTTGAGTGACTAAACAGTCCGATTCGGGAGGAACAATCTCTTCCGCAGCGCTGGCAACGATAGTCAGAACTCGGTTGTATTGCGTTAGTTGCACGTCGGCGGCGTGATCTGCGTTCAGCTGCCAAGAGCTGTATCTGCTCCTCCCCAGCATGCAGACGACGCTTTACACAGTGCCTCCAATGTGATCGGTCGAGAGCAAGTTCTTCCCAACTCGCCGGGTCAATGCCAAGAGCTTTCATATCTCTTTTACAAACGTCTTTGTACCGCAAGTGCGGCCTGCCCAATGGTCGACTTCCTAGTTGCAACTCACCATAAAGTAGATCTTTCGGAATACGACCATTTTCCATTCTATAGACATGACCAAGCCAGCGCAGGCGGCGCTGTCGCAATAGAGTGAACATGCTCTGTAGACCAGCTTTTGAAAGCACTTCAGCATTAGTCACTCTGTCCATCCACGATATGTTCAAGATACGACGGATGCTTCGTAGATGCAAAGCATTCAGCTTCCGTTCGTGTCTTGCGTGGGTGGTCCAGGTTTCACTGCCGTACAGTAAAGCGTTCAGTACGCACGCGCTGTACACCATCATTTTCGTCTTTTCAGTCAGCTTGCGGTTACCCCAAACACGAGAGTTCAAACGGGACAGAATGACAGCTGCTCTGCCAATTCGCTTATCAATCTCCGTGTCTAGCGAGAGGTTATCCGCACTGGTTGAACCAAGGTATGTGAACTGATGTACTGATTCAAGCTGACAGTTTCCAACAGTTATGATGGGAGGCGATACAGTCCCTTGGCTAAGGACTTTGGTCTTGCTCATGCTGATTGTTATACCAAAGTCTTTGCATGCCGACGAAAAACAGTCCATTAGAGACTGAAGGTGCTCCTGGGAGTGAGCAATAAAGGCTGCATCGTCGGCAAACAGCAGGTCACGGATTAGCACATTTCGTGCCTTGGTTTGTGCTCTCAACCGGTTTAGGTTGAAAAGCTGGCCATCATTTCGCGTGCGTAAGTGAATACCTTCTGTTCTCGTCCTGAAAGCGTACTTCAGAAGTAGAGCAAAGAAAATGCCGAACAGCGTGGGAGCCAGAACACACCCTTGTTTGACGCCTCGGCGAATTTCAAAGGCTTCTGAGCTGAAACCGTTAAAATGGACTGAGCCCTTCATGCCTGAGTGGAACGAAATAACGAGCTTTAGCAGTCTTGGTGGGCAGCCTATCAAATTCAGCATTTTGAAAAGACCCTCCCTGCTGACGTAGTCGAATGCCTTCGTTAAATCAATAAAAACAGCGTATAATGGCATACGCTGTTCCCGACACTTTTCTTGAAGTTGTCTTAGGGAGAAGATCATGTCAACGGTCGATCTTCCCTTGCGAAATCCACATTGAGATTCGGAGTAAATTCTATCAGCTAAAACTTGCAGCCGGATCTGTAAGACTTTAGCAAACAATTTGCCTACAACATTCAGAAGGGAGATTCCTCTGTAATTGTTGCAGTCGCCTCTGTCAGCCTTATTCTTGAATAGCGTGATGATCTTTGTGTCTCGCATCTCTTGTGGGACACCCCCCTCCTGCCAGCACTGAAGAAGCAAGTGGTGAAGCGGTTGTAATAATGCTGCTCTACCGCATTTGATGAGCTCAGGTGGAATTCCGTCGTCACCAGGGGCCTTCCCATTCGCTAAGCGGTCGATCGCTCTATTGAGCTCATCAAGAGTAGGGGGAGTATCTATATATTCAATAGTCGGCAACCGCTCGAAATTTTCAAATACATGTGGTAAAACCGTACTGTCCCTAGAGTAGAGGGAGGAGAAGTGCTCTACCCATCTTTCCATCTGCTGAGTTTTGTCCACAATCGGGTCACCAGATACATACTTAATGGGAGCCATTTTATGTTTGTTTGGACCAATGGCTCTCTTGATCCCATCATACATGCCGTGAAAATTTCCAGTATCCGCAGCTTTTTGGATACTAAGGCTAATTTCTGTCCAGTAGTCATTTGCACATCGCCTTGCAGTCTGTTGTACCTTATTTCTGGCTGCTCTTAAAAGTCGTAAGTTTTCATCTGTTGGCATACCTTTGAACCTCAAGAATGCTGACCGTTTCTCATCCAACACAGCAGTCATCTCATAAGCTTTTGCTTCGAACCAGTCGCTCGTTCGAGCTTTCTTCGGACCGAAAGTGGAAAGTGCGACTCGGCATATGCTGTTTTTAATCGATTCCCAGTTTTCTGAAGCCGATTCAAGTGGGGTTGTCTTGCTGAACTCGGCTGTGAAGGCTTTTGCAAATCGCGCAGCTAGATTAGGTTCGCACATGCGGGTGACGTCCATCCTAGGCTTACCAGACAATTTGGTGCGGTGAAATCTCGTGTCGGAAAGCTTCAGTTTTGCACAAACCAGTGAATGATCAGTGTCACAGTCTGCGCTTTGATATGATCTGGTGAGAAGTACGCTTCCTATATTAGTGCGCCTAACAAGGATAAAATCAAGCTGGTGCCAGTGCTTAGAGCGAGGATGTTTCCAAGAGACCTTATGCTGTGGTTTTGTTTGAAAAAAAGTGTTACTAACACAGAGACTGAACTGTGTGCATAATTCTAAAAGGCTTAGTCCATTTTCATTAGTTTCACCTACACCGAATTTCCCGAGACAGCTTTGCCAAGATTCGTAATCCGCACCAACTCTAGCATTGAAATCACCCAATACCACTACACAGTTTCTTTGTGGCACGTTTTTCAGGACTGTTGCGATGTTGTAATAAAAAGCGTCTTTTTCAGTAGTCGTCGCAGAGAGCGTCGGCGCATAAACGTTTACCAACGTAATGGTACCAGTAATGCACCTCAGATTTAGAGTCCAAATCCGTTCGCTCCCGCTGTTGCTCGGTTCAGTTGCTTTTAGAAGGTCGTTTCGAACGGCAAACCCAACTCCATGCAGTCGAGGCTCATCAGAACCCCTTCCTTTCCCAAAAAACGTGTAATCTCTTTCTGTCAGCTTACCAGTGTCTGGTAATCGCGTCTCTTGTAGGGCTGCCACGTCGACCTTTAGTCTCTTTAACTCGTTGTTGATAACAGCAGATTTTCTTACGCCTCTGATATTCGAGACGTCGTCGTGAAATCCAGGAAGCATGGACCGGACTTTCCAGGTTCCCAGTTTCAGAAATGACATTTGTTTTTTCGTAGTTGGTTTCGCTGGTGCGGAAATAACAGTCTGCTTGTCGGTTGATTCCTAATCCCCATGCACCCAATGAGGATAGCAGACCGTGGCGAGACGGCACCATATTGGCTGGGGGCTGCCCAGCTTGAGGCGGGCGGTAGCCGGCCAATGAGACCTGAAAGTCTCTCCCACCGTCGAAAGCAGCCCCAGGCGCTGAGCTCTACGCCAATCGAGCCATAGCTTTTAACCGGTATCTGCTGCTTCCCGTGTTATTATCCGCAGAAGCGGAATGGAGTATCCTCTCCATTGGTGCGTTGTGATGTACGCCAGGGCAGTTCAAAGTGGAGAACTAGCTGTTGCCCATGCAGCAAGTGCTCCCACTCCACGGCACCATCGGAACCAAAGGAACAGCTAGGCTGATACGTTTGGACAACGATGCCGTCGCAGAAGTTGGCAGGGCGAAGTTGTAAAAAAAAAAACTTCGGACTGCCTAACGGGACTCCGGCTCCGGATTTTTCCTCGAGGTTGACTCCTGAAGCCTTTTCCATGATT
>JACCGJ010008544.1:0-20791 GCA_013407085.1 Atriophallophorus winterbourni | reverse complement strand
CGCTAGTGAATCAGTAACGATCATCCCGAACAGCACGTTGCCACGTGTCTTGCTGTCCAGAATAGATGACGTTGAAGGCTTAGTACAAATGAATATTGAAGCCAAGAATGTGTCTCCGGTAGTTGCTTGTATTTGATGGATGCGGCCTCAATCCTCAGACAACAGTCAGGAACATACATGCAAAAGACTGTAGAACCTGATACTCCTGCTTCAAGTAGCACGTTAAAAATGTGCCGCTTCCACGGTTAATCCAACCGAGGGCCAATCAGGATTATTGTAAGAATTACGCTTAACCAGCACACAAGTGCTGTACGCTAATGTGTGCAGAATAAGGAATAAGAGGACTGAACTTTCTTTTTCTGTGGCTGAGCTACACCCCAGGGTTATAGCGCTTTCTTAGAAATGGCTGTCAGCGCTTGATGATGTGCCCATAAATATTAGCGAACGGTATCTCCTCACCAGATGTGATAGACCTGGCGATAAAATAGTCGGTGTCTTTGCACTCCTCCTATAGTATGGTATGGTATACGGGCACGGGTATATCCCTAGCCAGTGAAAACGGCCAATTTGTTAAGAGATTCCTGACTTCCTACAAGTCAGCTTGTGTCTAGGTCACACCCACTGCAACCAAACAGGAGATTACATAGCTGATTGAGACGCTCGACAAGATGTTTTAATCAGCTACCAGCGTACACATCATACGTGAATTCAACCTTCAAGACATAGATTGGGCCGTCCCTGTAGCTGTAGTCACCAGGGAATCCGAGACGTTTCTCGAATGGCTTCATGATCTTGCGTTGCATCAGCATGTGCGTGATCCTACGTGGTTTCGTAATGAATGCACTCCATCAACTCTTGACCTAGTATTGTCGTCCCAGGTCGAATTCTTCAGTCATTTAGAATAACTATCACTGCTCGGCAAGTGCGATCGTGTAATGATAAGCTTCGAATGGCTACTGCGTTTTCATGAACCTAATCCTCGTCCTAGATGCCATTTTAGGCTTGATGATTGGGGTTTACTTCTACAGACTTCAAAATATTCCCCTCAGTTCTCTAACAATTTCAAAGTAAGCTCAAACTGTGATAGAATTTGTAAGAATCTAAAACAGTTGCAAGTTGCGAGTCGTGGAAAATCATCGAAGGCTACCTTTGTGGATTCCTCGAGTCCGTCGGTCTACCCGTTAACGGGATGGGCTAAGGTTGCAATATAAGCTATCCCTCACTTCTGATTTTTGAGCCCACTACAAAACCGCTGGAAACGTTTGTGTTAAAATAGTTTTTGCTCAAACAGGACTATGAGTTATTGTTAGCTAGGGACGCTAAATTTAATCCGAAAAGATAGTATAGCTACGCTCAATCAGAAGGTCAAACCAGGAAAAGCATAGGAGATTTGAATCTAGAGGACGGAAATGTAGCTGATACTTACCTGTATAAAGCGAATCCCTTCTCCAGGTTTTTAGTGACTCCCAGAGAGGTGATAAACTTTTTAAATTCTCCATCTATGTCGTTTAATCTACATCTTGTTGCTCCTGTAGTAGATGAGCTGTCATTCAGTGAAGCCGATCAGTATGAAGCACTTATCCACTATTATTCACACGATACAATGTGGACATATTTTTCATTGCTATGACAATTTTGATCATATTTTCGTTGCATCCGCACGGATTTATACCATTTAAAAATTTCCATGTACTACTCGACGATATCTATAGGATTTCATACGGATTAATTGTTCAATGCCTAAATCTCGCCACTTAACACAGTCAAATATCTCAATGGACAAAACTCTTATTATCGATCAGGCGGCAAGCCTTATGCAACCCACAAACATGTGTGAACGTGTCACGAGATCCACTGCCCCGACAATGAAAAAATCGATCCATCCGTGACCGTGAGAAGTATACATGCGACGGCGACACTTAATCGGGGTGACTTCTGCATCACGTATATAGAATCGCTAAGCGTTGATACTGCTCCAGTTAATTGTGCTTTATTCGGCTTTCACCAACACGTAACATGTAATGAGAATTTAACTGATGAGTGTGTGAGGCTATTGAACAATAATGACTATCCATCTGTGTGTTATTTCTGTAATGCCTGTAGACATTCAAATATAAATGGTCATCGCAAGAGTATACATTCATCTGTTGATAAAGTGTTTAATACAATGAAGAGGTGATTCCGAAACGGGAAAAAAAGTTTGCCCAAGTGCAGAATGCTGTAGATATATTAATCGATCCTAAAACATGTAAACTGAAAAAACCAATACGAATAAATTTAGCACCGCCAAACAAATCTCTGGATAGGCTTTCATTGTTACAGCACGTTGGATAAGGTTGGTGCGACAAACCTGTAGATACGGTTCAAACCCATGATCATGAACAAAACATGTGATTACACAAACATATCCAACAGTGGAATACGAGCGCGACTTGTTTGTCATTCTCCCACTGCTTCAAGCGCATGCGGATCCAGACCTTACTGTCTCTACCTGATGAGTGCAATCAGCACGAAACCGGTGGTGGAGTGTGATGGAAATGCATGAAAATGAGCGTTCTTCATGCTCATGGGTTTAAACCCTATCTACATGTGTTTGCGCACACGCGATCGAACACGTTGATCGTACCAACCTTGTTCAACAGTGGCATACAAACGCAACTTGTTTGTCATTCTTACTGTTTTTACTTGATGAATACAAACAGCAAGAAACTCGTCGGGGTGTGTGATGGAAATGCATGCTATGGGATATTAAGCTACAGTATGGTGGTCGACGATACTCCCAACCCTGCTTACTCCCAAGGACAGCAATAGTCAGAATCATAAACAACTTGAGTCAGAATAAGTTTGCTGTTAGTCAATGAACTGTATTGTCCTGTTATAGTTATAGTCATGCCAGGATGCCGATGACTAGACAGAAGAACAATTACGGTTCTCAACCGAAGCCTTTGGCTAAATAGCCTGACCGACAAAGCAGCGGGTTGGGTTGAGATCGTGTTCGTCACACATATCTGGAATGAGTGGTTCTGATGGTACATGAGAGCACCACTCAGTATAGCTCGATGCTCGTAAAAGTACACAAACCAACGTACCGCGTTAGGGTCCCGCCTCAGCGCTTATTCTTCGATAGATTCTGTAGCACTTAAAGTCCCACACTTCCGCATCTTTTAGGATTTCAACTTTTTTCATGGTTATATGGCAATAAAGCATTTGATACCTACTATCGGTGCAATGCTGTCCCTGAGGATGATTGTGTGGCTGAAATCGTGCTAAATTGACTTGCCAACGGTAGTGAACAGCATGCGGAAACACGCTGGAGACTCACTACCAATTTTATTTCGGTTTCTCATAACTGTTTAGACCTGGGCAACCTGACATTATCCTAGCCTGGTTCGAACTCGTGATTTTATAGAATACATCACTAACGCTGTTCGCTGTCAGCTTCGAAGCAATAAATCACAGTACCAATCCCTGTTCATTTATTACTCAACCTCTCATTAGAGATTGAAACCAAGGAAGGGAGTCACAAAGAATGTCAGCTCGTCTCGTTTAAAACTATCTATCTACCCATCTATCTATTTATCTACCTATCTCTCAATCAATGTATATATATAACTCTCTATCTCTTTGTCAATCTATCTATCTACCAAACTATCTATAAATCTGTTTGTCTATCTGTCTATTTAACAATTTATCTATCTAACTACAATCTATCTATCTATCTTTCTATCTATCAATCTAAAAAATACGAACGAAAGCCGAATGCTTTATATGAGAGGCGCTTCAAAAGCCGATCCACACATCGGGTTTACGATTGTTGGACAGTGTTGCTTACGCGAGTCGCATTCTAAAAGATTTATTGATTGGAGTTGAAAAAAGGTCATTTCTGAGTAGGTGATGCAGAGCGATTATAGAGAAAGCACACAAACGGTACCTGCCGAAAATGCTCATCACTGGAAGCACTGCGGGGGAGATTGTTCCTCCTTAATCGGAGTGTTTAGCGCATCCAAGGACGACTTTGACCAGAGGCCAACAATAACAACGGCAAACGCGTCTGATCAATCGGATATGCTTTGCACATTGTGCAAGAGTGCTATTCCCGATTTAGGCCGTATCATCGCAACTATAAAATCAGGATATGCATCACGACAAGGCATGTTTTGCGCCGAAGTGCAAAATACAATCCTAGAACTGTAGCGGATCCCATTCGAGATTCTTAATCTGTGATGTCAAGTTAAAACTAGCCGATAGCTTAGTTTACATTGAGTGTTGTACCTCTACAAAATTGTCTAGAACGAGATCTCAGGTGTGCAACATTAGACGCAACGTTTGATGAACTTTTCCATTCATGCATAATAATGTTAATGTGTACAGCGCAGCTGGATGTGTAATCTGGTCGATCCGACTGAAACACATTCACCGGCATACTGTTTTCATACCCACTGACAGCCCAAGATTGCTTGTACTCTGTGGCAGCGTCGAGTTGATAACCTGTCTCCTTGAGTGTTAGAAACGATAGACTACGCTCAGGAAAAAGTGCTGATGCTAACATGTTTGCAACGGCTGGGACATGTTTCCTAAGAAAGCCACCACAATTATTAGTATATTGCAGCTGAGAGACACTTACCACAAAACCCAACGGTAAACATTCCTGACTAGCTGAAAAGCTTATGTAATCAATGCAAACCCTATCATTGGTGAATGTAGTTTTTTTGACGTTTATAAAAATAAAAAACATACAAACAAACAAATCGTGTGCAGCGAAACCGCAAATACACAATCTGCTTGTTATATGATTCGAGTTGTTCGTCGGCTAACTTTTTGTTGTCACCTTACTATGTTTTTCCCGCTTCATGCATGGCACTTAATGCGAATCTATATGCAAATTCGAGGATAAATCCTCACCCGCAAAATACAATTTAGATTCATGTAGCTGAGTCCACTATGGGTGTATGTATGTATGTATGAAAGCACAAGCCTGATCCAGGCAGTGCCGCAAAGTCAGAGACTGCACGTGGGCGATATTACTGTCAATGGGTGCTATACAACACTAGTGACAGTTTGTAATATTTTTGCAAAGCCTAAATGACAGTGCAGTAGTTCATTTGCTTTGAAGTAATACATTTAAAAAGCTGGACGGAAGCAGACAGATTTCTTCGTTGATTCACTCATCGGGTATGCGTATCCGTGACACCAATGATCTGAGTCAACCTAAGGAAGTCAGTAAATTTGTTATCGGTCGATGCTCAAGAGAAACGGCATTTCAGCACAAATATTCTACAAAACATTCTTGCGATATTATTTTATTATTGAAGGTAAATATCAAATGATTTAATCGCCAAAAAAAATTAGGGAGTAAGACCATACATACACACCGGCCGGGTGTGCCAGTAGAAATTATTATTTAATTGAGAATCGGCATTCAATATATTCGAGTGAACAATGGTTGAACATTATGCGGCGGCCGAAAAGTTATATTTTGGTTTTCAACACCAAACTGCATCGGTAAATGATCTCGCTTGGGAGCACGGAGAAATCTTTTGCAGTCGTCTAAGCAATGAAACTCAAGAAATAAAATGGTACCAGGGATTCAACTGAGCGGATAAATTGAGGATGCGTATCCTGAGCTAGATTGAGAATTCCAGCGAAGAATAAATTTTTAGTGTTACCACAGCCAAAATCAGTTGTGACATGTGGCTTACCATAAGGTTAGTAGACTTAGCTAATGAATAAATTAGTAACACTTTCGACAAAACATGAACATCTCAAGAACCACTTCGCGCGATCATCAGCAAACCGCAAAGTCCTCGACTATTGTTAGGTGAATATTGAGAATAGGTCAGTTGTTAGATCATTCTGAGAACGAACGTATTCAAATTAGGAAATGACAAAATGAGGTGAATTACAAAGCTAGATATTTTCACTGTTTAAACGGATGTGCAAACGTGCAGCTCTTCCGTGCTGAATTGAATGGCCACCTTTAGTGAGCTGAATGCGAGTACACGCTGTAGTCTGACTGCGATGGCTATTCTCATTCCCCTCATCTGCCTAGGTCTGGTTAATCTTACAGTAATTTAGCCCACGTGCAGTCTCGGACTGTGCGGCACTCGGCCTGGAAAGGCTTGTGATTTCACACACCTGCTTAGAGATTGCGTTAGTCGAACATAATATTGTGAAAGCAAAACTGATGATGCAAAGACTACATTTGGCAATTTGCGCATGCTAAAATAGCGTCCTAGAACACCACATCAAAGACGAATCATTGGAAATAACTATGACATAATAGATTAACGGACGCATAAATGCAATTGCGTTCGCAACCTAAGCTAGAAATTGTTATTAGTTTTCTGAAGTGCAAACTCAAAATTTGGCTCGTAAAATGAGATTAAATGACAAATTAGCAAATCAGGGCCCGGGGAAAACGAAGTAAGCTCATCCATAGTTTTATTAAAAAAGATTATATAATTCCAATCCTGTTAGCAACATCGAGTGCGTCAAAATCTGGAGGAAGTTTGACATATGCCTTCTTCAAATTGTTAGGACAATTCAGCGTGTTGACTCTAGCAACTTTGACGTTGTAAAGGGATTGAACGGCGGCTTTGATCGCAGGCTTGTTTGCCCTACGGTCAACAATAAACACCAAAGTATCATTCTCTTCGAGTTTGATCATGGCAGACTCAGTACTCAAAGGATCTCGGATAATTCGGAAAGCGTCGAGTCTGCAATAATAAGATGCAAAGGAATTTACTTATTTCGTTTAGGAATAAGGAAACGCCTATCCTTTGGGCACCGAGGTGGCTTATAAGTTTTTGGTCGACGGAATCGAGGAGTCTTCATAACACGACGTTTACTTTTAGTATGAGCACCGACAAGAATTGACTTCTGAGCTCGAAGAGCTTTTTGAATTTTGTCGACTTCTGACGGAATTATAAAAAAATTATGTTTACTTTTGCCTCCACCTTTAACAACTTTCCCACTTTTTACACTTTTGAGAGCCTTCACATTTTTGGATGCGATTTGTTTGTTTGACTTTTCACTAGGTTTTCCAGCTTTTGAGGCTGATTTAACTTTCTTGTCCGTTGGTTTCGGTGCCATGCGTAAAATATTTCAATTAGAGCGCCACGGCACAATAACGAGAAAGACAATTTACCGCTATACTGACTGGTATAAACAATATGATACATATAACAAATTGACTGCGTAAAAATTATTTTTGATAACGAGATATTTTACGGGAAACAAAGTTCTTCGCCTGTGACAATTTAGTAGAAACATTGCGGGTACCGTCAAGAAGCGCGGTACTTTCTACTTGGTTGTATGTCAGTTCAGTTCAGTTCAGTTCAGTTCAGTTAGCACAGGACGATATGTGGCAGTCGCCAATCGAGCGTCCAGAATACTTCCGGTGGTAAGCCAAAAGAGCGTCCACCACTTCGAAATAGTAGGTTCAATATTCTTCTGGTATGACTTTGGCTGGAATGCAACAGAAAAACTCCCTCACCCAACAGGTGAGGAGAGGCATTAGTGCGTTCCAACGACAAATTGAAGAACTATAAAATTTGGGATAAAAATTTGGAAACATAGAGCGCCAGATCAAGTCTAGTCTATCTTTGAAGCACGTTACTGAAGTAGAACAAACTACCTCTTCGGGCAGACAGTTCCAATGATTCACTACCCTTTCGCTAAAGAAGTGCTTACGTGCATTTGACCTGACATGTTGTTTTGCCAGTTTCAGTGAATGGCCTCGAGTACCTACCACTGTCGCAAGAGCATACATATCAGCCGGATCATAGAACTAAAGCCTCTAACGATTTTAAAGGTCTCGATCAGATCCCCACGTAGCCGCCTTCTTTTTAGCGAGAAGAGATCTAGACTTAACAGTCGTTGTTCATATGACTTCCCAGATTGCCCTTTAATCATACGAGTAGCTAGGCGCTGAACACCTTCAAGCGTGGCAATGTCCTTTTCCAAGTAAGGAGACCAAGTTTGAACGCAATACTCGAGATGAGGTCTCACTATCGCTTTATACAATGGGATTAAAACCTCCGGGGACCTGCAGGATAAAACTGATCGGAGGCGAAAGAGCTGGTTCCCAGCGCGTTGTGCAGCAGCTGCACATTGATCAGCCCATTTAAAGTCCGCTGAAACCGCAATACCTAAGTCCCGGACTTTTGATACCCCAGTTATCTCCAGTATGTTATCAGGTTCAGCAACCTGCAGCTTCGTTGCAGCTTTGGACAGAAGATAGCTTTTGAAGAAGTTGATTGGTAGATCCCACGTGGAAGACCACTTGATGACCTTTTCTATATCCTCAAAAAGATCCTGTTCGTTCAGCGATCCGATAAACTTGACATCGTCTGCAAACATATAACAGGGACACTTAAGCGAGGATGCCAAATCATCGATGAAGATAAGAAAGAGTAGTGGGCCTAGTACTGAACCCTGCGGGACTCCACTAACAACTCCTGCTTTCGCGGAATACACATTGCCTATGGGAACGCGAAAATACCGATTGCTCAGGAAATTTGTGATCCAGTTCTTTAGAGGGCCATCGATACCTATTTGCCCAATCTTCATTGCAAGCAACCTGTGGTTTACCGAGTCAAAGGCTTTACAGAAGTCCAAGTAGAGAACTTCGACCTGGTGGCCTTTATCTAGCCTCCTAGTGACCTCATTTAGAAAACATAATAGGTTCGTTAGGCAAGACTTCCCTTTTAGAAAACCATGCTGAGCAGAGTTTAGTAACGAACCAGAGTTAAGGTGGCGACAGATCCTGTCCCTAATAAGTCTCTCTAGGGTTTTGCAAAGGATACTAGTAAGGCTTACAGGTCTGTAGTTGCAAACTGAAGATCGACTGCCACCTTTATGTATAGGAATCACATCAGCTCGCTTCCATGCACTAGGAATATACCCATACCTTAAGGATGCGTTAAAGAGGCGACCCACCGGTTCTTCTTCTTCTTCTTCTTCTTCTTCTTCTGAATCGAAAGCAGAAGGGATAAAATCCCGTTTGAGCTTCATCACAGTAATAGACATGGGTGACTTCTGCTGACAAGGCAAACCCTGAGAGTGGAGGAACACCACTGTATCACTCCGGGGATCAAGTCCATCCGTCTCAACAAATGCTGATCCAATGCGCTCTTGAATAGCTGTTCAGATGGTAGAGACAGGAGCTTTTTCGGTAAAGAGTTCCAAGTGTTCACCACCCGCGTGGATAGCGTGCTCGCATTACTCAGCTTCAGCGTTCTATGCTTCTGCAACTTAAAGTCATGTCCACGAGTCCTCGACTCACCTAATAATCGGAAGTACTGGAGGAACTCGTCTCCATATTGACCGAGAAGAATACGGCGTGTCAGGAGCAGGTCATATCTTTCCCTTCGAAGCTCTAGGGGGTAGAGATTTAGCAAGCTCCTCCTATCCTCGTACGCCAGTTGGCGCATTCCACAAACCATCTTAGTGCCCCTCCGTTGTACCCTCTCCAAGGAGTCGCATTCGCCTTTGGACTGAGGAAATGCAACAGGTAGCCCATATTCCAACAGAGGACGAATGTACACAGAGAACAGTGTCTGGAACATTTGCGGGGTAATGGACGCAAAGGAACGCCGAATCGCCCAGAGCATCCTGGTAGCGCTGCCTATTCTCCGACAAGTGTCAGCCTTCGACTTCAAGGAATCCATAACCAGAATCTTTTTCGACCGTCACCGCTCTAATAGGCTTACCTCCAATAAAGTATTCACCACCAGCGTCATCGGCGTTTATGCGCATGACCACTGTCTTGTCCTCATTGATAAGCAGTGACCAGCGATGTGTCCAACTGACTAAGTCATCAACTGCTTGTTGAAGTTGCTTGTGGCCATCGCAGGAACTGACAGAGGCCCACAGTTTCAGATCATCCGCGAATAAAAGACAATCGATCGCTACCGCGTCCGGAATATCATTCACGAAAACTTTGAATAGCAATGGGCCAAGGACAGATCCCTGCGGCACTCCGGAGCCTGCTATCAGCTCTGAAGACAAAACTCCATTCACCTCGACACGGTTTGACCGCCCTGAGATGAATGCCTCGATCCATTTTAGTAGACAACCCTGAATACCCAAACCCTCCAGCTTGACGAGCAATCGGCGGTGGGGCACGCGGTCAAACGCCTTACTAAAGTCGATAAAAATGACATCGACCTCTTGACCAGAATCAGTCAAAGCACACCAACTTTCTCGCGCCAGGAGCATATTACTTACGCATGAGCGATTTTTAATGAATCCATGTTGTTGTGGACACCAACGCATACACTCCAAAAGAAAGTGCTCTAATTTCCTTTTGATCAGCTTCTGTACAATTTTACCGATCACAGAAGCCAATGTGACCGACCTGTAATTAGCAGGATTACTGGGGTCCCCACTCTTAAACATAGGTTTAATAATACCCTGTTTCCATTCTTGTGGCAAGACCCCTAATGTTACAGATTTTGTAAACAACCTGGCCAGCGGAACGCACAACACTTCTGATAGTGCTCGTAAAACCAACGAATGAATACCGTCTGGTCCTGGCGCGGATTGTGTGTCTAACTGTTCCAACAGGTGTCTAACAGTCTCTACATCTACATCAAGATCAGACAGCACCTCACTGTTATTAGAGACAGGAGGATCACTGTCTTCCAGACAGTACACGGGGGCATACTGCTTAGCCATGGCTTCAGCTTTCAAACCATCCTCAGTAATGTCTACCCCATTAGTATCTATCAAATTAGGAATATATGGCGACGCCTTTGTGCGGCATCGAATGTATGCGAATAGCCGTTTTGGTGCACAAGTAGACTCGTCAACCAATCGCTGCTCGTACAACATACGTTTCTTGCGTTTCAATGCCGTACAAAGGTTTCTAGCTTGCCGATAATTGTCATAGTCAGTGGCGTTTTTCCGACTTACGAATATCGACCAGAGCTTTTGACGTTGCCGCAACAGTTTCCTTATCTTCTTATCAAACCAAGGTGGACCTTTCGCCTTACGACGACGTGTGGACAACGGAACAGCCATCTCAATAACTGTCAAATTGTTAATACGGATCACCAGCCAACAATCTTCAACATCAGCTGCTTGATCGAAAGACCAATCGAGCGATGAGGCAACACCCCTTAACCTACCCGCGTCTGCCTTCCAAAAATTCCTTCTGGGAATTGGATCTGGTACCCAGCCAGTGTTGCGTTTCCACATAAAACTTAAGGTGGCATGGTCACTGCAGCCTAATGGAGCTTCAGTCCGAAGCTGAGTAATATCGGACTGCGTGGGAGTGAATACCAAGTCTAAAATGGACTCACACCCAGTAGGGCCTACTCTGGTCGGATGGGAAACGTGCTGCACGAGGCCCACATCAACCACAGCGTCCAATAAGTCTCGCTCGAATGACCCAGAACCTTCATCTAGCGAAGTCTAATCAATACTAGGAGCATTGAAATCCCCCATAATCAAGCAGTTTGAGGATCTACCATACTGACATATCTGTGATATCACAGTATCTGCCTGAGTATTGGAAGAACGATAGACGACACCTATCGTGGCAAATGAAGCTGCAGTCCTTATACGGCACCATATACTCTCAGCCATACCGGCAGAATGCTGGAAGCGAGCCAACACTGCGACGGAAATATGTTGTTGAAATATAAGGCAACCCCACCACCGATTTTAGCGTCTGTTCGATCCGAGCGAAAGAGTCTATATCCAAGTATGGCCAGCTCGGGATCACCCTGCTCAGGTGAGAGCCAGGTTTCCGTCACCGCAATGATCGCTGGAGGGTCCCATCTAATCCGATCAAAGAGTTCATCCAGTTTGTTTCTCAAGCTCCTCGCATTAAAATATATCACTTTTAAAGATCCAGATCCCTCCGAATGCATATCGTCAGAGGTTGCCAACGAACTTTTGGCCTCATCCTCACAACCCGAAAATCCACAATGCGAAAGTTAGTTTCACCTGCGGCTCTGCGCTCGCTAATTTCCTGAGTAGCTTTTGGCATCTTCACACGACCTTCCGGAGAAAGATCACGCAGGAGTCGAAGTTCACTACCCTCCAACCTGTAACCCCTCTTTAGCAGTAAGTTAACTTGCTCAACAGAGTCTAACACAATCTTTACCGGTCTTGGGCGATCTCCTGGCGCTTGCCTGCGGCCTAGACGAAACGCTGTGCGTACCGTTACACCCTTTTCACCTTCGTCGAAAAGGGGGGCAAGAGCAGAATTTAAGAACTCGCGTTCCTGCTTAACCCTGTCTATCGCCAAAGCACCTGTTTGCTCCGGTGCATTGTGAAGAATGACGCAGGATTGTCTATTCTCAACAGTCGTAAAGCTCTTGTGTTTCTTCTTTATAGATTTACCTAGCTTAGATGGTTCCTGGACCTCTTTGGCCTCAAGAACGTTCGTTTTACTTGCAAAACTAATTCCGTCTCTGGAACCGAGTAAAGACGAGGAAGCCACTTCCGCAAAGGTGCGTACATCTTCAGATTGCACGCAGACTTGTTGTACACAAGATGTGTGGCGGTTATCCTTCTTCGAGGGTGAGCCACTATTTACAATACTCCCATCAATACCTTCAGAGGACTTAGCAGAAGCCGTGTCAACTGGAAGCTGAGTACTTGCGAGCTTGAAACCAGTCGGTGGAAGGCATATCTTACATATCGTGCGAATGATATCGCATGAATTCTTCTGAAGCCAACGATACATCTCCGGCTTCATTGAACCACATCGAATATGTATCCACATTAGACAAATTTCACATTGAACAGCTTTAGCGTTATTGGCAACCTGTTTCGAACAAACCAGACAAGAATCCCCAGAGTGAGCAGCGGAGCCCCCATTCTCTTGAGGCTTCCTTGCAGTCGGTGCTGCATGATCTCCTTTTGGAGATTTACGAGTCGTAACCTTGTTCAAATCCGTTGAAAATAGAATAAAAGTTCTTGTAATAATCTTGAAATAGATCCGATATCCACAACAATATTAAAATATCGTAAGGAGCAAACGTCCACGTTGAGCTTCAAATTCAAATCGATAATTGTTCAGTTCAGTTCAGTTCAGTTTGCACAGGACAGTATGTGGCTAACAAGCCGATCGAGCGTCCAGAATTTCATTCGGTGGAAAGCTGCAGAGAAGCACCCACCACTGCCAAAACGTATATTCTTTTTGTCTGTTTGAAATCTTCGCCTATCGCGAAGCCAAGAGATTATCCGGGTTAAACTTAGGAAGCACAGCGTTATAGCCGATGCTGGAAAAATAAAAAGCAGTTTCTCTTCACCAGCACGGTGAGAGGTTAGCTGAATTTCAGTTCAGTTTGCACAGGACTGTATGTGGCTAACGAGCCAATCGAGCGTCCAGATTTCTTTCGGTGGTATGCCACAGAAGAGCGTCCACCACTTCAAACAATATTTTCACAAATATCTTCTGGTATGAGAGTTATCTGGAATGCATAAACTGATACACGGCAGAGAACCGTATAGGTTCCGATAAAATATCTTTAAGAATTTTCGCCATTCTTTGAATTTTCTGTAAATAGAATAACTATTTTACTATATTATTGATATGTTCTGCTGAATTATTATGCTAGTGAACTGACAGATTTGAGTAAAAAAATTCCTGCCTCGACAGCAAATCTAGCAGAATTGTGGCTAAGGGAATTGATTAAACAGTTTTCAAGCGTTGGGCTTACTTTAGCTGCTCAGGTATACATAAATCTTACTACAGGATTAATACAAATTTCCGCTATTTGCAGTGGTATTGTAGCGGTCGTCATAAGACTGCCACGAATACCGCTTGTCAAACGCCAAGGATTAGTGTGACATCGCTCCGCTCGTTAGATTTTTACCCACCCAAACGTATGCATCTGTTGTGAGGGAAATTTTAAGTTCCGAGACAATGGCATTCTAGTGGATAGCTGACAAATCTAGCCAGTTACAACGCCATTCTAGGCAAACTATCCCCTTTAATTTCGTCAATGTAGTCAGATCTTCAAAAAGCGTGCAAACAATTATGTTGAAACAGTTGCATCCAGTGAGAACTTAGACATAGTTAGTCAAGTACCTCGTCCTGCAAAGTAGGCTTGCCCTTCCAAGGTGGTCAATGGAGCTGGAACTCCGAAAATGCGTACTAGAACAGTAAAGCCACTACCCAAAGGAAGCAACATGTAAATGATGCCGGCTCACCCGTACTGTTTCGAATTATCCAGGAATTAAACGTTTTGCTTAAGGAATTTAGCGCAATGCGCGGCACTTCTTCTGTTTCAAAAACTGGAACACGAAATGTAATAGTTTTTAGCCGAGCGAAGATTTCATTCAGAAATACAAGTGTCCAAGAGATTTCGATCGCAGATATATCATCGACCGTAGCAGGATGGTCGGTCTGAGGCATTTTACTACCACTGTACCAGGGGGTTGGAAGATGGATAACCGATCAAGTAGAATCCTGGTAGTATTCAAATGCGAGGCGGATCAGAATTCGTTACTGACTATGGCTGAACACATCGGAAAAACAACTCTAGACAAACATCAGGTTAAGACGGGGAACCCTCCCTCTCCGATTAGACAAAACTTTTCCGATTCAAATAGGAGAAACTAAGCTGTTTAGACATCCGCTATACGTAAGCCTGTCGTAAATCGAAACGCTAGTGAATCAGTAACGATAATCCCGAACAGCACGTTGCCACGTGTCTTGCTGTCCGGAATAGACGACGTTCACGGCTTAGCACAAATGAATATTGAAGCCAAGAATGTGTCTCCGGTAGTTGCTCGTATTTGATGGATGCGGCCTCAATCCTCAGACAACGGTCAGGAACATACATGCAAAAGACTGTAGAACCTGATAATCCTGCTTCAAGTAGCACGTTAAAAATGTGCCGCTTCCACGGGTAATCCAACCGAGGGCCAATCAGGATTATTGTAAGAATCACGCATAACCAGCACACAAGTGCTGTACGCTAATGTGTGCAGAATAAGGAATAAGAGGACTGAACTTTCTCTTCCTGTGGCTGAGCTACAACCCAGGGTTGTAGCGTTTTTTTAGAAACGGCTGTCCGCGCTTGATGATGTGCCCATAAATATTAGCGAACGGTATGGAAGAAGAGGAGAAGAAGAAATTGACTTTATTCGTACACACGAATTTTCAGCTGCTACAATAATTTCACCACAAATTTAAAAAATGTCAAACATGTCCCGACATCGAGTTACAATTTGTCGACTGAACGATTTTTCTTGTCCTTCCTAATTGATTGACATACGATCTAGTTTTCTAGCGAAAGTTTTTGGGTCAAATGTTTCACTGCAAGTCCCGGTATCTCGTACTTCGTTCTAAAGTGCCCGTCCAAATTTTACCCCAGTTGATCCGAAAATATTTGATGCATTTTACCCTTGGAGAAATTAATTGTATGCACGGCCGATTTGAAGGCCCCGCGTCTCGTCATCAGATGCGATAGACCTGGAGATAAAATAGTCGGTGTCTTTGCACTCCTGCTATAGTATGGTTTGCACATACGGGCACGGGTATATCCCTAGCCAGTGAAAACGTCCAATTTGTTAAGAGATTCCTGACTTCCTACAAGTCAGCTTGTGTCTAGCTCACACCCACTGCAGCCAAACAGGAGATTATATAGCTGATTGAGACGCTCGACAAGATGTTTTAATCAGCTCCCAGCGTACACATCATACGTGAATTCAACCTTCAAGACATAGATTGGGCCGTCCCTGTAGCTGTAGTCACCAGGGAATCCGAGACGTTTCTCGAATGGCTTCATGATATTGCGTTGCATCAGCATGTGCGTGATCCTACGTGGTTTCGTAATGAATGCACTCCATCAACTCTTGACCTAGTATTGTCGTCCCTGGTCGAATTCTTCAGTCATTTAGAATAACTATCACTGCTCGGCAAGTGCGATCGTGTAATGATAAGCTTCGAATGGCTACTGCGTTTTCATGAACCTAATCCTCGTCCTAGATGCCATTTTAGGCTTGATGATTGGGGTTTACTTCTACAGACTTCAAAATATTCCCCTCAGTTCTCTAACAATTTCAAAGTAAGCTCAAACTGTGATAGAATTTGTGAGAATCTAAAACAGTTGCGAAATAAGCACGCTCCGCTGCGAGTCGTGAAAAATCATCGAAGGCTACCTTTGTGGATTCCTCGAGTCCGTCGGTCTACCCGTTAACGGGATGGGCTAAGGTTGCAATATAAGCTATCCCTCACTTCTGATTTTTGAGCCCACTACAAAACCGCTGGAAACGTTTGTGTTAAAATAGTTTTTGCTCAAACAGGACTATGAGTTATTGTTAGCTAGGGACGCTAAATTTAATCCGAAAAGATAGTATAGCTACGCTCAATCAGAAGGTCAAACCAGGAAAAGCATAGGAGATTTGAATCTAGAGGACGGAAATGTAGCTGATACTTACCTGTATAAAGCGAATCCCTTCTCCAGGTTTTTAGTGACTCCCAGAGAGGTGATAAACTTTTTAAATTCTCCATCTATGTCGTTTAATCTACATCTTGTTGCTCCTGTAGTAGATGAGCTGTCATTCAGTGAAGCCGATCAGTATGAAGCACTTATCCACTATTATTCACACGATACAATGTGGACATATTTTTCATTGCTATGACAATTTTGATCATATTTTCGTTGCATCCGCACGGATTTATACCATTTAAAAATTTCCATGTACTACTCGACGATATCTATAGGATTTCATACTTTCAATTGTGCAAGTCACCTTACAGAAAAGTTACCAGTTTGACGGGAAAAGAACAATTAGTTCACGCGCATAAAGTTTTTTCCAGCACCAGCTATCCTACGGATCTTGCAAACATTTCAAAGACAACATTGAGCAACAATTTTTGATACCTTATTCTGTGTTCTATCTTCTGTGGTTCACGAGTTATCGCGGATTAATTGTTCAATGCCCAAATCTCGCCACTTAACACAGTCAAATATCTCAATGGACAAAACACCCATTATCGATCAGGCGGCAAGCCTTATGCAACACACAAACATGTGTGTACGTGTCACGAGATCCACTGTCCCGACAATGAAAAAATCCATCCATCCGTGACCGTGAGAAGTATACATGCGACGGCGACACTTAATCGGGCTGACCTCTGCATCACGTATATAGAACCGCTAAGCGTTGATACTGCTTCAGTTAATTGTGCTTTCTTCGGCTCTCACCAACACGTAACATGTAATGAGAATTTAACTGATGAGTGTGTGAGGCTATTGAACAATAATGACTATCCATCTGTGTGTTATTCCTGTAATGCCTGTAGACATTCAAATATAAATGGTCATCGCAAGAATATACATTCATCTGTTGATAAAGTGTTTAATACAATGAAGAGGTGATTCCGAAACGGGAAAAGGAGTTTGCCCAAGTGCAGAATGCTGTAGATATATTAATCGATCCTAAAACATGTAAACTGAAAAAACCAATACGATTAAATTTAGCACCACCAAACAAATCTCTGGATAGGCTTTCTTTCTTACAGCACGGCACCCAGTAGAGTGTTAAAAGCGTCTTAAAGCCAAAAACGTTCACATCGAATGTCCCATTAACCAAAGTTGGCTCGAGAGGAATTACTCTTAGTATTATCTGCGAAAACGTGCCAGAGTCGACTGAGACGTTATTGTCGAATAGACACCAGGATGACTAAGCTGAATGGTTGAACCTGTCCACTCGGATGAATCGGAAAGCGATCCACCCGGCTTCGTTGATTCGCTTGAGTTGTCCTTCGGGAGCGCTACACCAAGATAAGCCGGGGTTGCTCGAAATAGTAGTGCAAAATAAGAAGGATTTGAAAAATATACTCCTGTAGACATACTTACAACGGCACGGCATGGAAAATACATCTCACGTATTTGTTGATGTGCTGTGGTCAGAGCGGGTAAAATCGACCCTGGAAGGTAACCAAAACAAAACAAATGATGGCAATAAGCGTACAATTATTCTCTTAAATGTCCAAGAAGATGCCACTGGTTCAGATACAATGTGTAATTCAAACCACGACATACAACAGTGGAGATTTATTAGCAATGTCAACGAAACCAGCAATGCAACGGTTATCGGTACTTTCCGAAACCCGAACTCACTTAATTGAAATAATAATACTCTATTCTTGGTTAACCAAGGCATGCAAATCATGATAAGGTTATCAATGTGTACAAAATAAATGAATTGTAAAAATGACGTTATCAAGCGGAATTTTTGAACATTTTTCCGTTTAATAAAGGATGGTAAATTTTTTCGCGCAATGTCACACAGTAATAAAGTTTCATCTAGCTTGCATCGAAATAAGCAAATGAAGAGGATTCGATAAATTCTGGAGCAGATATTAAAAAAAACATTATGAAAGAAATGGTGCGCATGAAGATTTAATTGTCACAGTGAAAATAAATTTACGAAATAAAGAAATTTCTTTTATGAATATATTATTTGACTTCTTCGGAATGTTGGTGCGTGTGATTGAAGAAAAGTACATGAAAAATTTCGAAGTTAAATTGAAAAAATTAGAAAGTGGAAGCGATGAAGTGAGATTGTGCTTTAAATGGCATGAGGTTTGGGCCGGTTGTACGATCCAGGAAAGTCGAAGAATTGTCGATTAATGGAAGCCAAAACTGTTCGCCAGTAGGGTTTTCGGTTCATATAGAAGAATCAGTCTTATGAGGAAGAAGCATGGGCCTGTATCGGAGTTGGTTTGGTAGTCAGAAACACTGAAACACAATTAAAAATATTCTCTCCACCATCATGGTGAGAGGTTATCAAATTGAAATAGTAAATCGATCATTAACGATGACAAAGATCACAAAAAACAATATTTTTGGCATTTTTATCGTTTTTTTCGTTTTTTTCTTTTTCAAGAAATACGTTATGGTAAACCATGTTTTCATACATAAATGTGTTTAATATAAGCAGATAACGGTTAAGGATATGGTCATATGGTAAAAATGATCGTAAAACGCACGGTTACGATGAAGATGAGTAGCCACGTGACGAGACATACCTAGACCTTATGTAACCTGACACTACAGCAGCGTTATAAATAGATGATAATAAAAATTAATTTTTTAGATGTTTCGAATTTTTTTAATTAGAGAAATTTGTTTAAGATAGAAACCTGAATTCAAACAATAAGGATAACTATGTTTAAACCGAAAAGGATATTGGATATTGGCGCGCGTTTGAATACGATACGTGATCCAAATTACATTTCCATATTACTTTTTCCTCTATACGCTACATACCGGAACCGATAACTTGTGATAATATCTTGAAGTTAAAATTTACGTTTCACGATATTCTGTATAATATGCATCCTAAAACATCAATCTCACGCCGCATTAAAATTCGTAAAACTCCTCAAACAAGAAATTGTACTGTAAGGTTAGATAATGACAACTATTTAATCTTAAATAAATTGAAAAAAATAGAATGTGAAATATTGAGTCTACGTAACGAAATAACAACTTCTCAGATTTTATTTGACTCTCTTAAACCTTTATTATCTCTTATGAAGCCCAATTCCATCATTGATAAAGATATCCTTATACAAACCAATAAATTTCTTGAAACTTTTTGTACTGGAATTACTCAAAGAGAAACTCGTTCTGAGAATATCATTTTATTTGATGTAGCTAATAATTATCCTTCAATTGACTTGGAAATGTGTTTTCTCACTTCTTACGGTATTCCGGTAGATTTTGCTGATTTGTCCGTTTACGCAAAACAGCATGAAACAACGAACTCCAACACTTATGAAATTCACCGATAAATGTTTTTTTCATATATATTAGAGAAAAAAATATTTTAAAATCAATTCCCAGATTTTCTAACGTTACTATGAAGCCAGACCTCACCCCTATGCAGATGTGTTTCAGTCATAAGAAACGCAAAAGCACAATTATTCCCACAAATCAGTCTCGTTCTGATTCATCTGCGTGTATGCAGTGTGATTCACCTGTAGTTAATACACCTTTAAGAAGCCAAGATTTATCTCCTGCACACGACATAGTTCACAGAACACCGCCACCCACTAAGCGTTCACTCCCCTAACCTACTTTTAGACAGACACAACCTCTTCTCCCAAATTCTGGCTCATTCAGAAACACAGTATTCAGGAAGCCCCCAAACCAACAAATGACGTTGGTGAATAATAATAGGCGCGCAGATTATACCAATTACCGTATTCAACCACCATACCCCCCTAAACAGTATAATCAATCCCCCATTGACTACACCTCGCTTCAAAGACCCTCTCTTTACTCCCCTGGTTATTATGCTCAACCATTTTACTCCTCTGATTATATGACTCAAAATCCTCCATTTTACAATCGGTACACATCTAAATACGAACCATACACGCCTTTTTATGACCATGCCAATTTTTTCCAAAAATAATAAATTAAATATTGATTGCTCTAAATTTTTGTCTCAACTTACTTCCACTCATTTTAATCACGCTTCTTCTTATGATAGTATTCTATTTATAAATGCCCGGCCAATTACCCCCAAAATTCAAATGCTAAAATCTTTTCTTATTACGAACTTAGCAGACATTATTCTTATAAGTGAAACGTGGACCTGAGATGACCAGCCTGACTCAACACTTATAGTACCTGATTACCAGATATTCAGAAATAACCGAAGTTCGAAACGGGGAGGTGGAACTCTTATCTATGTTCATTCCAAATTTAAAGCTGATACCTTTACTTCACCTAGTTTGACAGAACTAGAAGACTCAAAATGGATTGTAATAACATCCTTAGATCTCTTAATAGGTTGTATTTAT
>JACCGJ010008543.1:0-21257 GCA_013407085.1 Atriophallophorus winterbourni | reverse complement strand
GCTCCTCATGGTAAATCAAATTCCGGTCGAATACGTGACGATATCGAATTCAACTGATGACGTCTCATCCGAACTTACATCAGATCTGTCACCTACATCTCCTTCATCAAATTCACCCTATACATATTTAGCATCCAATCCGAATGCCGATAATGTTCAAATTTTGATAGACAAACAACGTGTACACCCCTATAATCTAAGAAATCGGCAAGTTTAACATTGCACACGCTATTCTTTCAATCATTCTATGATCCTTAAATCTACCGGGGGAGAATGTCGTGTATTTTGTCTGTTATTATTATAATTCATCACTAATCGCATTCTTTGCTCTATTATAGCTGTACTCTGAGATAGACGAATAAAGCCCGGCTTTATCCACGAATATTCTTTTCACTTTGTGTTTGCTCTACTCACGACAGCAGCTCAGTAACCGTGGCAAATCAATCTCGCATATCATCAACACAATACAGAAGTACTACACGATTCCACACGCGTGCGATCGCTATCGTTTGTTAGCTTCTTTCGAGCACACACCAGCCTGTACCATCATCTGCTCCTAATCTATATACATAATATAGGAAAGATGACGATTTTCAATTCATCGAGTATTCATTTACTGGACTGAATATTTTGATTTCACGCAGAGGTACACAGACAACATCACCTGATGTTTAGTTACCGAAAAACTGCTTATACACGCATACACTACGGTAATGCAGCGGCGACACCAAAAATGTGATTTCGTACAAGCCTATTTCTAGGACCTGGAAAACTTTTGCAAACACTGAAACTACCACGCATTTAAACAGCACCTATGCAGGATTTCATAAACAGCAATTCAAACTATAGTATATCATTATTACAAAAATGGCGTTGCACGGAAAACACCAAAGGAGACTTTACGAGACAGGATACCGAAGAGTTGCTCAATATATAATTTTCGGACAAAAAAGCCTAAGGTGTATGAATCTTGCATTCAAGCACGTTCTGTAAAACGACATCAGCATCAAGGTTTTTCGACGTTCACTCCCCTTTTATGTCTTGGCCTGGGCAACAAGACAGTATCTTAGGCCACGGGCAGTCTGACTAAATCGAACTTGTGTTCTCATACATCCTAAAAAGCACCCGTCTTTTCGGGTTGGATTAATTTTCAAGAAAAACTCTGGTTTACTGAACCTAAAGGGTGAAAATCTACAGCCATATCTTTCAACACTATCGGGGAAATGATAGTCATTGTATAACGGGCAATCCAAGTACCGCCACTTAACGACAATATTTTGTTTTTATTTCTAAATCGTGCGAACGTAAAACTTTCAAACAATTCATTCGAGTTCGCTTTCATGTCAAGTGAGGTCTCCAACCGCTTTCACCCGATAATACAACATACAGACAGCAGTAAATCGGAAACCATGAACGTGATAATGTTCACACGCTCCATTAACCTCATGCGAAGTAATAAAACTCTTACATGTCTTCCTGCTTCTCATCTTAGGACTGCAACAAAATTAACGTTTCAAGGTAAGAGATACTGCCCCAGAGGCGGAACGATACGAAGAAACCAAATTATACATATTTTTAATCGACGCAACCGAAACACGCATATGTATTTGAGCACAAGCCTGATTCAAGCAAAGTGCCGTGTAGTCATTTATGGAGAAAGACAACGATTACGAAGTTCGCATTCACCGCTGTATCCAAAATATATTATAAGCAATAATGCGTACATTATTGAACGGTTATTATTACTTAACTGTAGCTAGTTACGAGACAAATTTATAAAACTCCAGGGTTTTCTTCGTATGATCAGGCAGAAAGTCAACCCCAGTAATGACGGTTGGATGACCATGGGTTAAATCTTAAATTAAATCAATAACCTTCGAGGAGCAAATCAAACGAATTTAAGCTATCGAACTATGGTAACTATCTACTTTTCGAGTAGTAATAGCCGCCGCGAAAACATTCCGCTACCATAGATCGAGTTCTGACAAATTCTGGAAGGATTCCGACTCATTTATATGCTTTAGAATAACTCCGTTAATTTCAATTATATTGCGTAGTTATGTCAATCAAGTCAGCTTGTCGTGATCAAATACACAAGCTGGCTTACCCGAAAGCTGTCAAACTGTTTATCTAAGTGCGCCATATTTAGTCCACCAACAGAACCTACAATAACCTAATATACTCGAAATACCATGAAGCCATTAAAAAAAAACGGCTGTTGAAAACATGATATTTCAGTGAACTAAAATGCCATTTTATGTACAAACAAAGAATGCAGCCAACTTCAAAATTCACGACGGTGATAGTTGTCAGGACTGAAGAAAGAAGTAACGACCAGACGTTGATTGAACTTTCGACCGGTTAAAGCTGTTGCAGCTTTTTGACAATCAATCAGGCTGGCGAATTCAACATATATTTTACCAACACCTGGCACTTCAACACCGGGAATCGGTCTAGGAATTTCCAAGCTGCGAACAACCCCGTATTTACTGCACTCGGCTCGCACATCTTCAACTATATCTTCATACTCTTCATCATCTTCAAGTTCAGTGGGCTCGATCATGTTAAGCAAGCAAAGAACCTCAGTTGGCGGACCACCGCTGCGAATTGTTAAGTTGCCTGTACCAGTCGTGTTTGCGTCCAGACCAGGAAGTTGCAGCATAGCAGCACCAACACCAGTTCCACCATGTTTAGCGCCAACACTTGCTCGTTGAACAATAAGTTTTTTGTCACCCAACTGCATTCCATTCAAACCAGCGCATGCATGATCGGTAACATTCGGATCAACGTATTCACAGAAAGCATACCCTTTGGATAAACCTGTCGAGCCATCTTTCACCAGATTAAAACCTTTCAATGGACCGAAACTAAGCAAAAGCTCTTTGACTTGGTCTTCGTTCAAATAATTTGGTAGTCCACCGACAAAAACTTTGTGCGGAGAATCCTGAACGACAGTGCTTACTACACCGGGGACAATGACAGACGGGGTCTCGGAAACGCCTGGTAAAGGTGCATAATCCCGAGGACGACGCAGTTTTAAAGCCTGATTATGAAACAATATACCGTCTAGAGCCAAACCCTGAGTTGTCTCATCAACGGAACGAAATTCTAAGAAAGCGAAATTCTTTTCCATGTTGATCTGCACAGCGATAATGGGGTTACCTTCGGCTTGTACAAGACCCTGGGCACGCATTTGTTTATTGAAGAACTCCATCATATTTTCCTCAGTAGCAGTGAACGGAATATTGCCAACATATAAACGACGAGCTTGTCGACATACAGCGCTTCCCGCGAATGGGATATTGGTGGTCAATGTGAGGGGAGCATTGGGAGCATGCGCAGGCATTGGAATCTGACCGGCTGCATAGACGTTGACAGGAATTTGACCCTGAGCTTGCATTGCTTTATACTGAAGTGGGGTGACATGTTCGAAGCCAGGTGGCGGAACATCCCAGTACTTGTACGTAAGAGGTGGACTCTCCGAACGGTGCCGAGAATGATGACGTTTGGACCTGCGTTCGCGACTTCTATCTCGATGACGATCACGACTGTGTCTTCGATGCTCTCTGCTACGACTACGTGATTTACGTCTTTCTCTTCGACGGTCACGCTCGCGAGATCGTTCACGATCTGAACTTCGATCACGCTTTCGTTTTGGAGATTCTTTCAAAGTAGGAGTGGTTACAGATGTTTCATCCGATTGTTCATTGTGATTATACGATTCGTAATTTTGAGACCCATTGTTAGCAACCGATTGTTGAGATTCTCCCTCGTTCATAGGGTATTCGCCAACATTGTTGTAAACCTGCTCGTAATAATCTGCCATTAGAGCGGAACTGGGTACCTAAAAATAACATTTGAAAGCGAGCTAAAATGAAAAACAGAACGCTGATGGTTCAGAAATCCATCGTGTGAAGTTGAGTTACTAATTAATCACCGATGAAGGTAAAATGAATAACCAATATGGACGATTTCGAAATTATACGAAAAATAGGAAACTGGTATATAAACCTAATTTAATGTTCCCAAACATTGATCAACTAAAATATGTAAATACGCATACAGTTTGAAAACGAAAGCAAACGCGATGAGTTAATGAAATGCGGACTAAATAGCTAAATGAAAGATGAGGTCCATATTTTCACTCACTGAGCGATGAAACAAGGTAGAATAAAGCTGTCAACACGCTAACGAACTGTGTTTTAAAAACTGTTTTCCATTGAAATAAGTCCTAAATAATTCTAGAAATCATGATAGTGTACTGTTTTGTTTAAAACAAAACGCACTCACAACGTAACGAACCTCTGACAAACCCACAAATCAGAAGGATTTCGAATTACTAATTGCGACTACATTGCTCCGATTTTTTCAGAGACCGCACGTGGGCTTAAGTAATGTCAGATTGTCCAGGCTTAGACAGAGATGAGGGGGAATAGAAATGGTAGCGACACTCGTGTTTCAGCATGCAGCTCACAATTGATGGCCAATTCGTTTTATAGGAAATTAGCTGCGCGACACAGAAATGCTCCACGATTGCACATCCGTGAAATCGCCCTAATCGACATCCAAATTAATCTTACTCATTCGACACAAGGTATCGCTTTATTAGAATGATTTTAGCACAGTAAAAAGCATGCATCACGACCATTCTATCTACAAAACTAGGGCAGATGCAGAGTGCTGCACACATGAGATGAAACTTATCTGATTGCCAATGTTTATGGATGGGAAGAATACACTAGCAACACTGCCAGTATAATGTGAATGTTGTCTGCACGTGGTCAATCTCACTTTATGGTCTGTGCGAAGTCTAGCATACAGAATAATCACATGTCGATTAATAATATACATACCAAATTTGTTTTATGATTGGTTTTTTTAACTTCTGGAGTGACTACAATTGAAATAAACAACTTTATGCCTGCCACACATCGATGCAAATTTTCTCGGGTCGCATCGCGCTGATTCAGATTCAGCTAATCAAACGTGACGCTGATGTAAGAAATTTTACGTGCTCAATACAGCAACAGTTGACTGGATGAAAGCACGAGGATTTTTAACAGCGATTTTTAACTTGTACGGCATGGCATCACAACTCAAAATGTGCCATTTCTAAGCGTTGAAACATTACGCTTGATTGAAGAACAATATTTCTCAAATTCAAATTACGTAAAATTTGGTCTGACAGGAATTCCCGGAATCTATATCTAATAATACATTAAATGTGCATTCCAAAATATCAAATGATATAAAGAGATGCGGCTTACAAGGGCTTGACCCCCTGCGTCTATCAAGAATTAAGCAAACCTGATTAAAAATTTAATTACGGCCCAGATTGCAAAAGGTAATGTGGTATTATGTCAAATCAAACCAAGACGTAAGTCCGTAGCTGGGTAAAATTCTTTGATTCATAACAGAGGATTCGAAAGGGTAAGTGGACGATTGACCCACTAGTTGCAGGAGACATGGAATAACGAATACAACTTGCACGTCTTCAAAACTACTAAATTTTCGACAAATAGTCAAAACCTAGGCCGTCAAACAATAATATAATTCAAAACAAGAGTTGAGCGACCAAAGATCAGAATACGAATGCAAAAAAAGCAAATTTAAGCAAAACACAAACTAACCAGATTTGACGTCGAAGCAATGGCCAACAAAGTGTCGTTTTAAACAAAATAAAAAAATACGAGAATTAGTGTTAGAAAATCACGCATTTGTAACTTAGAATAAATAAATCTCCAAGAACAATTTTGATTGAATACACCAGCATAACTATCTTCTGAATCATGCTTGCCACTGCATTTCCAAATCAATATATTTAGATGAATGGAAATGATGTCGAAATGATGTTGATCTCACGTGAAAACCATGATTGAAAAATTGTTTATGATGATAAATATCTGCTTTCATATAAAATATAACATAAAGAATGTCTATAACTTTATATATACTATTATTAACCGGATCAGAGATTTTGATAACACCAAAATCCACTCGATCATAATGCTTCTTCTTCTTCTGAATCGAAAGCAGAAGGGATAAAATCCCGTTTGAGCTTCATCACAGTTTTAGACATGGGTGACTTCTGCTGACAAGGCAAACCCTGAGAGTGGAGGAACACCACTATATCGCTCCGGGGATCAAGTCCATCCGTCTCAACAAATGCTGATTCAACGCGCTTTTGAATAGCTGTTCAGAAGTTAGAGACATGAGCCCTTTTGGTAGAGAGTTCCAAGTGTTCACCACCCGCGTGGACAGTGTGCTCGCATTACTCAGCTTCAGCCTTCTGGGCTTCTGCAACTTAAAGTCATGTCCCCGAGTCCTCGACTCACCTACTAATCCGAAGTACTGGAGGAACTCGCCTCCATATTGACCGAGAAGAATACGGCGTGTCAGGAGCAGGTCATATCTTTCCCTTCGAAGTTCTAGGGGGTAGAGTTTCAGCAAGCTCCTCCCATCCTGGTACGCGAGTTGGCGCATTCCAAAAACAATCTTGATGCCCCTCCTTTGTACCCTCTCCAAGGGGTCGCATTCACCTATAGACTGAGGAAATGCAACAGGTATCCCATATTCCAACAGAGGACGAATGTACGCAGAGTAAAGTGTCTGGAACATTTGCGTGGAAATGGACGCAAAGGAACGCCGAATCGCCCAGAGCATCCTTGTAGCGCTGCCTTTTCTCCGACAAGTGTCAGCCTTCGACTTTAAGGAATCCTTAACCAGAATCCCTAAGTCTTTTTCGACCGTCACCGCTCTAATAGGCTTACCTCCAATAAAGTATTCACCACCAGTGTCATCAGAGTTTATGCGTATGACCACTTTCTTGTCCTCATTGATAGGCAGTGACCAGCGACGTGTCTAAATGACTAAGTCATCAACTGTTTGTTGCAGTTTCTTGTGGCCATCGCAGAAACTGACAGAGGCACACAGTTTCAGACCATCCGCGAATAAAAGACAATCGATCGCTCCCGCATCCGAAATATCATTCACGAAAATGTTGGATAACAATGGGCCAAGGACAGATCCATGCGGTACTCCGGAGCCTGCTATCATCTCTGAAGACAAAACTCCATTCACCTCTGCACGGTTTGAACGCCCTGAGATGAATGCCTCGGTGCACTTAAGTAGGCAACCTTTAATACCTAAACCCTCCAGCTTGACGAGCAATCGGCGGTTGGGCACGTGGTCAAACGCCTTACTTAAGTCGATAAAAATGACATTGACCGGTTTACCAGAATCAGTCAAAGCACACCAACTTTCTCGCGCCAGGAGCAGATTACTTACGCATGAGCGATTTTCGGCGAATCCATGTTGTTGTGGATACCAATGCCCACACTCCAAAAGAAAGTGCTCTATCTTCCTTTTGATTAGCTTCTCTAAAATTTTACTGATCACAGAAATAAATGTGACTGGCCTGTAATTAGCGGAACTACTAGGGTCCCAACTCTTAAACATAGGTTTAATAATACCCTGTTTCTATTATTGTGACAAGACCCCTAATGTTACAGATTTTTATAAACAACCTGACAAGCGGAACGCACAACACTTATGATAGTGCTCGTAAAACCAAGGAATGAATACCGTCTGATCCTGGCGCGGATTTTGTGTGTTACTGTTCCAACAGGAGTCTTACTGTCTCTACATCTACATAAAGTTCAGACATCTCCTCACTGTTATTAGAGACTGAAGGGGGATCAATGTCTTCCAGACAGTACACGGAGGCATACTGCTTAGCCATGGCTTCAGCTTTCAAACCATCCTCATTAATGTTTACCCCATTAGTATCTATCATATTAGGAATATATGGCGACGCCTTTGTGCGGCGACGAATGTATGCGAATAGACGTTTTGGTGCACAAGTAGACACGTCAACCAATCCCTGCTCGTACAACATAGGTTTTCTCTGTTCTAACGCCGTGCAAAGGTTTCTAGTTTGCCGATAATTGTCATAGTCAGTGGCGTTTTTCGGCTTACGAATATCGACCAAATCTTTTGACGTTGCCGCAAAAGTTTCCGTAGCTTCTTATCAAACCAAGGGGGACCATTCGCCTTAAGACGACGTGTGGACAACGGTACAGCCACCTCAATAACTGTCAAAATATTATTACGGATTACCAGCCAACAATCTTCAGTATCAGCTGATTGATCGAAAGACCAATCTAGAGATGAAGCAACATCCCGTAACATACCCGCGTCTGCCTTCCAAAAATTCCTTCTGGGAATTAGATACGGTACCCAGCCAGTATTGCGTTCCCAAATGAAACTTAAGGTTGCATGATGACTACAGCCTAATGGAGCTTCAGTCCGAAGCTGAGTAATATCAGACTGCGTGGGAGTGAATACCAAGTTCAAAATGGACTCACCCAGTAGGGCCTACTCTGGTCGGATAGGAAACATGCTGTACGAGGCCCACATCAACCACAACGTCCAATAAGTCCTATTCGAATGACCTAGAACCTTCATCTAGTGAAGTCCAATCAATGCTAGGAGCATTGGAATCCCCCATAATCAAGCAGTTTGAGGATTTACCATACTGACATATCTGTGATATCAGAGTATCTAACTTAGTATTGAGAGAACGATAAACGACACCTATCGTGACAAACGAAGCTGCAGTCCTTATACAGCACCATAAACTCTCAGCCATACCGGCGGTAAATCCGTTTTCTGTTCAGAAATTTAGAAACGTAGTGACTCTACAAGTTTCATCAAAAGGCGTCATGTTTGTCCAGTAAAACGGACACTGGGAATTTTCGGTCATCAACTCACTGGAACTGGTATTACACCTCTTCTCTTAAAATGCAAAATGATTCCATAATTTCCTGTTCCAACAACGGCAATTCAGTTGCAGCGTTTTACCGTTACGATCAGTTTTGACGCCGTTTCATTCCAAATTATGCGAAACCTATTTGTGGTGATTGTTCGATTAACGATCAATAATAATCGATCATTCATCACCACTCATTCAAAGATAATCAATAGTACTATCATTCAAGTTCTGATTATCATTCATTCATTCATTCTGATTCTGGTTGTTATTCAATACATACTGTGATTCGAGTGAGCGCGGTTGTTCTCACTTACATTCTTGGGCTGATTATTCAATTCAATACAATACAATTCATTACATTTGGCGTCGCGAGCAGTGGGTGCGCCCGAACAGGATACAATTCATACAATTCAGGATCATTTCGTCATGGCAAATTCAAGTCTAGAACCTCTCGATATAAATTCAAATGCTCGAGAAATAGAAGACTATTGTGAAAGATTCGAAATTTGGTGTATGACACGACCGAAAGCTGAGAATGATAAAAAATCGGTTCATTTTCTAAATGCAGTTGGAAAATCTGCATATACGTTAATCAAGAATTTAGCCTATCCTGATTCTCCTATTTCTCTTCCATACGAAACGTTGAAGACGCTTTTAATGCAAAACGTGAAACCTGTACATTTCGAGCCAACCGAAAGTGCAAAATTTCATTCCATGGTGCGTCAGCCCAAACAAGGAATTCGTGATTTTATTCTACAATTGCTAATTCAGGCAGCGAAATGCAACTTCGGTGAGTCGTTAGATATGCAATTGAAAGATCGTCTAATTGCTGGAATACATGACAGTGTTCTGCAGAATGAACTCTTGAAGCTGCCAAAACCCTCTTTTAAAGATGTTCGAGCTCACTGCGAACAGTATGAAGATGCGCGTGTGGCAACAACAGATTTGTCGCCAGCAGAAAATTCCATCATGTTCAATACACATAAACGTGAAAAAGCCAAGGCTCTGATGCAGACAAATGATGACGATACCTTAACTATGCCGCTTGGCGAAAAAGGAAACGTTGACTTTCATACATCCTATCATAGTATGGAGAACACTCCCGTTACTCTGGATAATCAAACTGCATCTGGAAAAACAATTCGACCGATTTCTAACAGTGCCATTGTTCGTGCTAAAGCTCTTTTATTTGATGATGAAAATTTGACTTCCCTATCAACCGATTCAAGCGATACTCCTGTTAACATGTCCAGATCCGCCCGTATCATTGATTCAAACGGAAAATCTAGTTTTCATTACCAAGAAAGTGGCTTCAATGTTTGCAAACTTCAGAATTCATCAGATACCATTTCGAATAAATCACCGAACTCATCTTATCAAGCGAATGCACCACTGCCTTCTAGCTCATCCAAACGATCGTCAGATAATATTCTTTTCAAAACCGCTAGAGGAAAAGCCTTATTGTCACCTTTGACTACTGCCATTGAAAAAGCGATACAATTGTTGGTAACTGTGGATGATGTTTCGGGTTCGCTAGATCCTCCGTGGAGATCAGAACGTTTGTTGAACAAGCCGTACTGGGATTATACAAACCCAGGATCATTCGCAAACTGAGGTGGTTGTGGTGATTGTTCGATTAACGATCAATAATAATCGATCATTCATCACCACTCATTCAAAGATAATCAATAGTACTATCATTCAAGTTCTGATTATCATTCATTCATTCATTCTGATTCTGGTTGTTATTCAATACATACTGTGATTCGAGTGAGCGCGGTTGTTCTCACTCACATTCTTGGGCTGATTATTCAATTCAATACAATACGATTCATTACACTATTGCACCGCCTACTCACTTGCTCAACTCTGAAGCAAAATCACTCCAGCATCCACCAATGTAAGTTGAAGATTTTACCGCAGTCAAAAAATGGTATTTGCAGTGCCACCAAACTATCTTAAATTGATCAAGACCCCGTCTTTCCTCAATGATTGACTACCAATGTCTGCGATTCGGCTCTAGGAGTTGTTTTGCAATAACCCCATAAAATCACAGTCCATCCATTGGATTTTTTTCCGGGCAAGCCTAATCCGGCACAAACGCGCTACATCACATTTAGCCGTGAATTATTTGCGATATATTTAGATATACGGCATTCCCATCACATTTTGGAAGGTCGCGACATTATCGTTTTACGGATCCCAAACCGTTAAGTTTTTCTCTGCATTATAACCTCGATCGTCGTTTGCCCGACTAGATTCGACACTTGGATTGCATTTCTCCATTCTCTACTGACAGTCATTATTCAAAGGACAGGCCAATTCCGTCGCCGATGCCTTATCAAGGCCTGACATTTCTGTTTCGTCTTGAGTCACTGTATTCGATCTCTCTCTTTTGGTTAACGATAAAAGTGAGATTCATATAGCTAAATGCGATCAATTTTAATCCTTCATTTTGTCTCAAATCGAGTCACCTAGGGAAACTTAGACCACTTGTTCCGTTTTCTCTACGACGTGGCATTTTGCTTATCTCCATTCGATGCTTCATCTTAGAGAGCGTGCTACTGTGAGGCTCATCGCATATCATTTCGTTTTGCCGTCCATTAATACTGATATACGCTGCTAGGTATAGCAATGCATCCCTTGTCAAAAGAACAAAATATATCGACATAATGTCAAAACTTATATCTCTTAATACGTGTTAATTTGATTCTGTGCGATGTGACTCTGTTTGTAAACCACTTCAATAACCTTATCATTGACCGCACAGATTTATTGAGCCTAAAGACAAATATGTTGTTTTGGATATAAATGTTCGATGTTGCTCGGTTTCAATTGATCGTCTAAAACCATCTTTCGTTAGGCTTGAGCCGCCAACTTTATAACGCGTCATTATCCATCAATCACTACCACCGTGTAATCCTAGTGTGCTTACCTCGCCCTTTGTTCATCCCAATCCTCAAGTTCGTTCCAGATCCGTTTGAACTCGAACTGGCAGAAATGTGCACTCGCGCAAACGTCTTGCTGACTATGTAATTTCATGACACTTTCGCGCGTGTTATCCTTTTTTCAATGCTCTGATAGGTAAATATTGTAGTGATCAACTTTTCTTTACAGAAAGTTTTGAAATCTCTTCATTAGATTGATCTAGGGATTGACTCGTATCAACTATGAAGATCGTTTTCAATGCGAGCTTATACAAACCTTCAAATTTGTCAGGGGATTGAGCTGCTTCAATTAGACAATTCTCTCCGGTACATGTTTATGGTTGGCCTACGTCGTCACATTCATGAGCTAAGTATTATGTATACTTGCCTGGAATCAAAAACGCATTTCCTTATCAATACAGTATCAAACGCGTTGAACTAGCTCTTCAAATACTAGTCTGGGCAGCATATTTAGATTCGTTTAAAATAGGCCAGATCTATTTGGCGGGTGATTATTACTGAAGCCTCACCCGTAAAAATCTGTTTAACCATTCATTTGATTGAAAACAGTGTGACGAACGTCCTTTTGTAAAACACAAATATAAACATTTTATATTAAAGTTTAGCGTGCTGAAATGGAAAGCTGTCCATCTCTTTTTCATTCGATTGGATTAGCTACATAATCAACTATTCCAGTTGACGAGATCTCACTAATTCACAGTTCACAACTACAAACGCCCGTTTTGTGTTTATCTTAAGACGACGGCTTCATCTTATGATGATTAAATTCTGAAGGAACACTTAGGAGTGCGTGACAAGAATGGCCGTGTAGTTGCAAATTGTTGGAGACTTTAATCTCCTAAGTATCGTTTGGGGGAAGTAAAGTTACTCAATGAGAGCCAGATGAGTCGCAATATCAATAAATTTCTTATATCCTAGTCAATCGTTCTTGTGAAAGGTGTATAGCATCTGTAATGTGCAGGTTCGTACCAGTTTGATTTCAGCATGTTGAAGTCACCAGCAATGAGTTTGTATTGCGTGTTGTGTAGAGATGCTTCAATAAACGCCTTAATCAAGGAATCCATTCTAGAGATGGTTAAAGACGGTGGATATTAAATGCAACCTATTAATAGATCTAAGGTCGGTAATACAATTTATGTTGAGTCTTAAAGCACTGACAGAATAGGTGAAGTAAAACTATCAGCTGTAAACATGGAATGAACATAGATAAGAGTATTGCCTCCCTGTTTCGAAGTTTGATTATTCCTGAATATCTGGTAATTGGGTACCATAAGTGTTGAGTCAGGCTGGTCATCTCGGGTTTAGGTTTCAGTTATAAAAATAATGTTTACTGAGTTCGTAATGAGTAAAGATTTCAGAATTTAGATTTTAGCGGTAATTGATCAGGCATTTATAAAAAGAATACTAACACAAATAAAGACGAGATTCAAGGGAGTAAAAGTAAGCTTAGATAAAACTTTAGAGTAATTAATATTTGATGTATTATTTAAGGAAAAAGTTGGCTAGGTCATAAAAGGTGTGTGGCACGATTTGGGATGTGGATCGGTTGTAAAATAATGGGTTTTAGTCATAAAATTAGAATGGTAAAATGGTTGAGTATAATGACCAGGGGAGTAAGGGGAGGGTCTATGAAGCCAGGCGTACTCAATGAGGGACTGTTTATACTGTATAGGGGGTATGGTAGTTGAGTACGGTAACTGATATTGTGTACCAATTCAGTTCAGCCGAAAAATTTGTTATGAATCCCAAAGCATTGTACAAACACGTCAATGACCTATGGGGTGGTAACATGTGAACGCCGCAACTGGTTTCTGCTACTGGCATAGTGACCTAATTTAAAGATTGTGCGAACCTTTTCCGACAACAATTTGCATCAGTAATCGCACAAGTGTCAACCCATGGACAGTCTTTAACCTATAACACCTGCAGCCTGCTAATTCTTCACCGGGTGGAATTTCACCCAACGTGGTTCAAATAAAATTATCGACGATGAAGAAAACAGGTTCACACAGGATAGATAATATACACCCAAACATTTTGTAAATTAGCAATACCGATGTCTGTCTTGTTCACGACAATGTTTGAGCAGAGCTTTGTGCCAGAAACTTGGAAAGCTGTCCTGACTCGTCCAATCTACAAGGGTTGCGAGAGAAAAATCCATTAAACTTTTGTCCAATAGCTTTATTACCAGCGCTATCAAAAGTAATTGAGCCCATCATAGCTGATGCCTTGGGAAATCACTTTGAGATTATTAATCTCCGAGGCACAGCAAGGATTTACAGAAAAACGATCTTGCCTGAAAAACTTGCTATTAGCAAAAGGAGCGTTGTCTTTGCTAATGGATGCCAGCAACTCCGTGGACGTTATTTACAAAGATTTATAAAATGATTTAGATCGTGTCAATCACAAAATACTTTCGTCAAAACTACTCATTTACTCACTTACGGAGTACAGCGTAAACTCCATACATGGATTAAAGAATGGTTGATATCACGTGAGATGTACGTGAGAGTTAAAAGTGTACTATGCGAGTCGATTAAAGTTGCCCATGGTGTCCCACAAGAATCAGTCCTCGGATCGCTTTCGTTTTTAATATATATAAACGACTTGCCTACTGTATTGCAGTCGTCGGTGCTTATTTTCGCTGTTGACACGGAGCTTTTGCGCAAGATAAACTCCACAGCCGACACGCAGATCCTGTAACCGGATCTCGATATGATTTACATCTGTCTCTAGACAACGCAATGCCATTGAATGCTTCAAAATGCAGCTTATTGAAGTTCAACAGAAATTTGAGCAAAGAATATTATCTAGGTCGTACTGATGTTAAACCCGCCTCCTCCGAAAAAGATTAAGGCGTGCTTATCTAATCAGACAAAGGAAACGTAATGCAATATCGACTGGCTGCCGACAAAGCTGAAAGCAACTTGGATCTACTTACAAGAGTCATAATATTGTCTGCAAATTTATTTTAACGTACATCCGTCTTCATATCGAATATGGTATACCAGCATGAGATAATTGATTGATAAAAGATACTCACCTATTGGAAACTTCACAGCTCAGAGCGACAAAACTCATCCATGGACTTTCTGATTATACATACGAAATGAGACTTAAAATAATGAATGTGCATTCGGCTTGATACAGACGGAATCGAGGAGCACTAATAATCATTTCGACAGTGCCTAATCAAACAGATCATCCTTGAAGTCATTTGTTGCATCTTTCCCATATAACACATCTGCGTGGTCACCAATCGAAACTTTACTAACAGCATGACGGGTTGAACTGCCGCAAATATGAATTTTTCGTTTGCAATGTGCAATTGGGGAACAGTTTACATACTCACGATGTACAATCTGGAACAATTGACGTTTAAAGAAATCACTCGATATCTAAATGGACGAGTATGTTTTTCAAGTTTGACAATAATCTGTAACAATATTTCAAATAGTTTTACCAATCGACTCGATGTATATTTTTGTGGGTCTTGTAAATCATAGATTATACCCGCATATCATCTATAAATAAATCTATGAATAAATCCTTCATACAAATGCGCTACTTGTAACGTGACAGGTGGGCTTAATGTTTATTTTGCCAACCGATTGACAAGTGTCGTCAAACGGTATAGTGATGTCGGAGGTAGTGTCAACATGAAAACGGATGAGCGTGCCATTAAGGTTCACAGAAAGATACTTCATTCGATTTCTCACACTCCCGCGTAAGGTAGGGAAGACAGAATAGGACTGATAATTATTACAGAAAACATTGAAAACTGATTTCTTAATAAAATAGTTCGTCTGACAGTAGTTTATTTCTGTTGCACCCCTGGCATCAATGTTTCTTGAATAGACAATAACGCAGAAAATGCCATTCGTCACATTGCTAACACTTGGATTGAGGCTTGGCATCTTGATCACGTCTTTGATCAATCTGATGGCTACATTGGCGCTCGACGGCTAACACAACCGGCTACTTCTGAGGCCATCTCTAACGCTCCATTGTTACTGACATCATGTTGATGTTCGATGCTTGAACTAGTGGCGACATTATTCTCGTGCGGATGCCGTGGTCTTTCTCTAATTGCAAACCACAAACGAATATCAGCGATCGAAACCGGTCTTCAGTCATATTTTTGAAGTTAAACCAATATAATGCTCTATTAACTTCCCCTACATACACCACCGAATCATCACAATCCTACTTGACCGAATGCATGCAGTAATATCATCTATTAAACAAAGAAGACTGTTCACAAATATGTTTCGAACAATTGTACAATCTGTGTAACGTCTGTGACGTGAGTAACGCGTATTCCACCCGTTTCTTAGTTCAACAAATTCAAAACCACAATTTGGATGTTATACGGTACTGTAATTAGCAACAATTACAACAAAAATTAATCTACAAACCTCAACTGTAAAGGAACGTACAGCGAACCGGAGATAAAATACTCAAGAATTAAATATATCAAATGCAAACAACTTCAATGACGACCAAAATTGCCGTCCAAAATGTCTATCAAAGATAAGACACCCAAAAGTGGTGTCAAAATACAAGCCAAATACAAGTGCCCAAAATGGCAACCGAATTCAACAACAATGACCGATAATGGCCGAAACAAACAATTACAAATAGTTTGCCAGACTAAGACCCACCACGTCTTTCGATTTTGCCACAGTTATTTACAAGAAGCTTATGCGTGCATTCCCAGCCGAACGAGCTTTGCGTATTTCCTCAAATAGCGACATCTTGGGCCATCTAAACAACTCCAACCTGCAAATTGAAATAAGTGTATCCGGTGTCCGAAACACAAATGGCTCATAGGGTACACAACCGAACGTCTTGCGCACATCTCCAAGGTCGCGGGCTGCTTGAATTTGGTACGTGATCCCAATTCTTTGATTATACTTGTTCTGCCTATATTCAACGTATTTTCGATACATATTTTAACTCAATTTCATTGAAATAATACCTGTTGAACCCATTAAATATTTCCGGTAAAAATATGCACTCGAAAACCCTATTATCTTCTCGAATTAAGCTACGTAAATTATCTAAGCCTAGTAATTGTACTGTTAGATTAGACAGTGACACTTCTATTATTTTGAACAAACTAAAAAAATTGGAATCGGAGTTGTCAGAACTTAGAAACGAACTAGCAACATGCAAATCCAACTATAGTTCTCTAAAATCGCTCTTATCTCTCACGAACTCTGATATTGGTATTGACCATGATATATTGATTCAAGCAAATAAATTTTTAGAAACCATGAGCACTGAAATATATCAAAGATAAGCTCGCTCAAAAAATGTCATCATCTTCAATATTGCCGATAATTACCCTTTAAATGATTTAAGAAAATGTATATTGTCCACATATGGCATCCCCACTGAATGTTTCACTATAGCTCGACTTCGTAAAAACACAATTAAACAAGGCACTCCTATTTTAATGAAATTTTCAGATAAGTTTTGCGTTGTATTTACTTGATAATAAACACCTTTTGAAAAGTATACCTAGGTTCTCGGGTGTGGTCCTAAAACCGGACTTAACACCCATGCAACGAAAATTTAACTATAAAAAACGTAAAGTTATCCGCTCCAATACTAGTAACAATACCTCAGATACAAACGAACAAATGCAATGTGAATCAGTAACTGAAAATAACTCTGATAGCTCCCATAGTTCGACATCCGCACCTGATAATCAAGGTGTGAGTGTAACTCCACATCTGCATCTACGCCAGCCGCGTTTACCTAAACTAAGACAAACACGACCCCTCTTACCAAACCCTCCTACTTTCAGAGAGGCACTGATCAGACCACCTCCCCGACAACGTATGCAGACAACTAATTATATAAGTGGTTCACCCAGTCTCAACAACCGTATTGACACATCTCGTTTCTTAATGAATAACCCCCCATCATATAAGCAACACTATCACCATTCATCACCACCTCCTACACCTTTTTGTAATATTCAACCTTATTATAATTCATCTACTGTTACACAGTATCCCCCTTATTATAATAATTATATTCCCCAAACTTTATTTTACAATCCTTATGTTTCCCGCTCCAATTATGAACCATCCTTCAACACTAATACCACTTTTTTTCAAAAATACATAAATTAAATTTTAAGCATAGTAAACTCTCTAATGCACTCACCACAAATCCTTTAACTTCTGACCTTCATATTGTTCGTTTTCTGGTCATAAATGCTAGATCAATTATACCTAAAATCCATATACTAAAATCATACCTATCTTCTAAACCTGTAGATATTATTCTTATAACTGAATCCTGGACCCGTGATGATCACTCTGACTTAAAACTAATGATACCTAACTACCAGGTATTTAGGAGAAACCGCACTCTGAAACGAGGTGGTGGTTGCCTTATTTATGTGCATTCAAGATTTAAAGCTAATAGTATAACATCTTCTAATTTAACAGAACTTGAAGATTCACTATGGATAGAACTACCTATACTAGATCTCTTAATAGGCTGCATCTACTACCCACCAGGCTCAACTTCATATAATCTGAATACATTAACTCAAGCTTTCATCGAAAGGTCTTTACATCATGCACGCCATAAACTTATAGCCGGTGATTTTAACATGCCTAATTTAAATTGGCACGAACGAAGTAAAGTTAGCTCTCATACAAATTTTATGAAAACGCTTGACTTACTAGGTTACAAACAATTTATTGATAGACCAACTAGAAAGGACAACATTCTTGACTTGGTCTTTACTCTAAATATTGATCCAAACAACTTACTAATATTGCCTTCCCCCCTTCAATGGGGACCATAAAATTTTATCCTTCCACCTATCATGCACTTGCAAAGCTACCAATGAGGTCAAGACTCTTCACCGTTTCATCGATTGGAAGTTACTTTCAACACTTATAAGGATTGAAGATTGGTCTCATTTCTTTCTTTCACATGATTTTCCAACTATATCCTCGACATTCCATTCGAAAATTATAAGTTTAATCGATAAAGCTAGCAGTTCTAGAAAACGCATAAAACGAACTAGGCTCGAGAAAATGGAAAATAAAATAAAAGAATGGTCTAAAGTTGCAATTAACAATAACGACATCTTTGCTCGTTTACGTTCTTATGAACTATTGAGTGACCACAAACTCATTCTAGACCACACATTGATTGCATCAGAAAATAGAGCACTGAACAGTTGTAATAAAATAAAATCACTCAGCAGGTTATTTAAATCACGATCCGTAAACTCAACCAGCAAAGTAGATTTTATTATTTAGGACCGAACTTATAATTCGGCAGAAATAAGAATTACAGACCCTATTACAATCTGCGAAGAATTTCTTAAATATTCTAATACTACTTACAATACTTCCATCCATAAAGATATGACTAGAACATTTCGTTCACCTAGTATATTAAATACTATATGCATAAATCTGAATGACATTAAAGAAGTCTGCAAGCAAACTACGTTCAGTGTCAAGCCAGACATAACAGGCATTCCACCAGCCATTTGCAGAATGGGTGGTGACGATTTCAAACTTCTTCTTCTGAACTTATTTAACACTTCAATCGAATCTGGAATCTTCCCTTTAGAATGGAAACACTCTGTCGTCACACCCAGACATAAATCTGGCTCGAAGCACACGGTATCAAATTATCGCCTAATTAACCACACAGCTATACTATCTAGATTACTTGAAAAAATAATAATAAAAGCTATCTTAAATCACTTATCTCCAAGTTTCTTCTCTAAAGCTCAGCATGGTTTCCTAAATAAAAGATCATGCATTACATGTCAGCTTGAATACCTTGACTATATTACTACATCGATAAAGGAAGGTTTGGCAGTTTTAGTTGTCTTCCTAGACATAACTAAAGCATTTGATACTGTTCCTCATAAGATATTATTATCGAAACTTGAATCATATGGCATCGGAGGTAATCTTCTTTCCTGGTTAACTTCTTTTCTTACTGATCGCACTTACTCTGTTGAAGTTAATGACCGTAGATCACGCAGCCTACCTATTCCCAGTGGGGTGATTCAAGGTAGCGTATTAGGCCCCTTACTATTTCTTATATATATAAATGACATACATAGCGTTATTTCGCATAGCAAGCTGTTCTTATTCGCTGATGACATGAAAGTTGTCTTCACTTTCCCAGCTAATCAAGTACAAACTCATATTGCTCGACTAAACAATGATTTAGCTGCACTTGCAGATTGGGCAAAAAATAATGGTCTAACATTCTCAACAGCAAAAGCTAATTTTATGCCTATAAGATGCACGATACAAAATAACTCAATCCTTCTAAACAATAATGCAATTCAAATGATTGACAGCACGCGTGATTTAGGATTTCGATATTCTTCATCACTCACTTTCAACGAACAGATACGCCACCTTATTACTAAAGCCAGACAAAGTATGAATACTATACACAGATCTATAATTCAGCCTCATTGTAAACTAGAAATGTATAAATTATTCACCATTTCAATCTTTGACTATAGTAACATAATATATACTAATATAAATAAAAACCGATAGCATAGTTTTAGAAAAGATACAACGTTCTTTCTCAAAATCAATAATCGGATATACCTCCAGACAATCCTATAGAGAAAGATGTATACAACTGAAGCTCGATCCTCTATGGTTTCGCAGACTCAAGCATAACCTCATCTTATTTTTTAAAATACTGTCAACGGATAATATGGAAATACGTTCGAATATTCATATACGGCATGATTCTAAATATAGCTTGAGAAACAGTAAAAAAACTATTAAGTTACCAAGGTTTCGTACTAAAGTAAGGAACAATTTCTTCTTGACTAAATATGCTAAACTGTGGAATCTTCTTCCAAAATATATAAGACTCAGTTCCTCTTTGAATGAATTCAAATCACATCTAGCTTTATTTCTTACCGTTGATAAAATTCGTAATCTTCTTAATTTAAATGTTCTACCTGATGATTTATATAATAATGGCATTCCTGGTTATGGATATTAAATAAAAGTTCATATGTTTCGAAACAACATTCTCTCGCTTCTGAGTTTTTTTCTCCACAGCAAAATTCTCAATCCGCACTAAAATGAAAATGGCCCCCAAACCTCAGACTAGTGGAATAAACCACCTTCGCCTAACGGACAAGAAAACGGCTCATGGTCAGGAAAGATCAATCTATTTACAACAATCAAAATGAAAACGTTTGGAACATCAACAATAGAGATTCTTCGCGCGTCTTTGATGGACCTTATCCATTGATCATCAGTGTTGCCGAAAACATTCTAGACTTTTCCTTGCAATAACTGTGTTTTCGTAATATATCAGATCACGTACCGATTACCTGGAAACAACTATAAAAACCGTTACCTTTATATTTATTGAACGTTAAATTCCGCTGAAACAAATGACCTTGAACAAATTGTTTTTTGCAATTGTACATCCTATAATCTGATTGTACAAAGCTTTTGGAAATTATTGATCATGTTCAACATGCCTTGGACTTCCGA
>JACCGJ010008542.1:0-26004 GCA_013407085.1 Atriophallophorus winterbourni | reverse complement strand
TAATGATTCACAATAATGAAGGCCACAGGAAAGTTGTGCTAATGTCGCTCTATTCCTTCACGAAACTTAAAATATTGAATGTTAAATTCGAAGTATAGGCATCTCATTTCAGTTTCTTTATGTCTACTCTTCTATTAATTTCGTAGCTCTTCGATTTCCACCATTCGCCATCTTGGTTCTATGGAATTTATATATAATGGATGATGGCAGTGTAATTGCAGCGTGTATTAGCATGCAGCACAGTAAAGGTGTCAATCGCTTAGGAAGGGTGTCATCTGAGTAAAACGGAAATACAGCACAGCTAGATGTCTGCGTCCGTTGCGCTAATGCGGATATTGAAAGCAAGCATACGCATGTATGTAAGAATTCACAAGCCTTATCCGTGGAAAGTGCCGCACAGTCACAGACTGCACGTGGGCTAAGATACTGTCAGGTTGCCCAGGCCTAGACAGATATGAGGAAGAAAAAAGAACGTTTCCGCATGCAGCTGCCTATCGGTGGCAAATCAATTTAAAAGAATTAGTTACGCCACACCCAAGTACTGCATGAGCGCGTATCCGTGCAATCTGCAAGTATATAGGACAAATATAAGCCGTTGATAAACAACAAATAGTGGCCGTCAAAAAGAGCGCAGGAATGTTTACCCATAGGCTAACACACACTTCCAACAAACACAAATGGAACTAATATTGGATGTGCTGCATTGACCGCAATGTAAGTATTAGGAAGTAACAAAGTAAACCGAAGGAGCGAACAATAAACAGAGTCGGGAAACTGACAAAACCAACCTGCTTATGCCGCTCCACGTTGAGACGGCCTTCACATGTTGCATGTGGATTCGGGTCGGGTTTCTCCAAAATCCGATCCATTATATAATTGTTCACGCACATCACTCCTTCGATGGAACCAGTTATAAGACATACACGTTCTGTGGTACCTGAATTCGGGACAACCACCGGGTCACACAAAGGTGAGACGAAAGATGAGGCACACACACAAATGACCAAAGATGCATGAGATTGAAAAACATAAACAATGCACGCAAGGTGAATGAGGACGTCATGGACCGAATGAATGCATCGCGATGGGAAACGTGATATGAACTCAGTCGAAATAAAATGAGCCTGACCACGGTCCAAATGAACAAATGAAACTCGAGCATGAGAGTGAAACAACTTGACGAGTAATCATACAGCAACAACAGAAACTGACGAGAAATCGAACGGGGAAACAGCCAAACGACTGTAGTAAGCATCTATTAAAATAAGGGTTGTAAAATGTACCAATATTTAGTTAAGAGCTTCCGCCAAACTAGCATCAACGATAAATTTGACGCGAGAGGTAATAAGAGGAACATACATCGGTAAACGGGAGTGATATTGAGACTGGCCAGTCAAAACGGTTCAACCACTGGAATTTGAGTGGTGTGCGACAAACCCTTCATGCATCGTTAAAACACTCACTATAGCCGATGTGAACATCGCTTGTGTGGTTATTCATTCAACGGACTGTTACAGCATTATACGGAGCGTTATGTGTGATATGTTTCCACTCGTTGATTATGAGGCTAGACTGGCAATTTTTTTCTGACCATTGTAGGTACCCATTTCACAGCTGGGCACGATAAAGAATAAAATATTCGCCGAAATTTCTCGCGAAGTGGATGAACATTTAAGAAGCAGTAGCTCATGTCTTATCAAGCTCTGCCTTGTGATATTACTCTCACCTATACCTACAGTAAGGGAGCTTATTATAGAAAATGTATTAAAGGTATCATGAGCATCACGAAATATTACTGGTACAATTGCACGGATTGTGTAGCATTTATACTGAGCATGTATGTATGTTTGTATGTATGAAAGCACAAGCCTGATCCACGCAAAGTGCCGCACAGTCATACACGGCACGTGGGCTAAGATATTGTCAGGTTGCCCAGGCCTAGACAGATATTGGAGAAATAGAAATAGGAGTGGTAGTGAGACTCCAGCGTGTTGCAGCATACAAGGCATTGGTTTGGCCGCACCCAGACTATTGTGTCCAAGCGTGGTGCCATCACTAAAAGAAGAACATCGTTCGACTTGAAAGCGCACAGCGTCTCGTATGATTGAGGGTCGGTGAGGTAAACCTTACTCTGTGTGCCTAAATTTTCTAGATCTTTTCTTCTTTAAGCGCCGTCGTTGAAGACGTGGCTCAAGTAAAACCTGTAAGATCATGAATCCTAAATCCCGAGCTGAACACCGCGGTCATTCACTTAAACTTGCTAAGAAGCGGTGTTGGCTAGACTTCAGGAAAAACATTTTAAGTCTATGAGTTGTAAATTTGCTGGAAGGTTTCCCGAAGAAATTATATCTTGCAGTTCCTCGCGAGTTTCTAGCAATATCTGAACTAAAGCTGGGGTAAATTATTTTCTGAATACTCCACTGATTGTTAATCAAGATAAGGTATTTCACAACCATTGTTTTTTCGCAACACGATTCTCCTATAGCTGACCTCTCACCGCGATGGTGAAGAAAAAGGTTTTTCAGTTTCCAAAATCGATTCCAACGTGCTTCGATAATCTTTTGGCGTCGGGATTGTGAAAGATTTTAAACGGACAAAAAACGTTTTGGCAGTGGTGGGTGCTTCTTTGCAGCATTCTACCGAAAGAAATTCTGGACGCTCGATTAGCTAGTTAGCCACTTACTGTGCTGCACTGAAGTGTTTCCACCCAACAATTTCTCAAACGGCGCTAGTCAGGCTGATGCGTCTACAGTTACTAAGAGTTAACCTGAAGCCACCCCTATGTATCAGTACTACTATAACTTCTATAAACAATTTTAGTAAAGATACTGCACAGCAGTCTCGTCAACACTGATGAGATTCAATAGCATATTAAAATGAATACTGTCCGGTTCATCAGCGTCAATGATACAAATATGGCTAACTATGTCACATAACGTTGTCGCATTGAAAAGCAACACATGTAGTGAATGGTACCCAGCAGGCATGGATTTGAAACTATCGCCGGCACACATTGTGTAAGAATTAGAAAATCTCGGAACACAAAATTTTAGGGTTTATTACGGTTTATTTATATGCTCAGTGTCGAGACACTTGTTTTGGGTAGCAATATATTTCTTTTTCATTCCAACTTTTCACTGATGCGAATCCTTGAATTATATATAGCTATCGTCATCATACCTTTTAAAAAGACCTAGTTTCATGTCTCGCTATCTCAATCTTAATGGAGTACATACAGCCTGGGAATATATATGAGAAAACTGAACAGATTGTTTACATGCATTTAGTTCGGTATAGGTAGTATTTAATTTAGCGTGGCCAAAGCTCGATACGATGGAGGTAGTGTGTTTTAGTATATCTGCGCGTTTTAGTACCAGTATGAAAAAACCTATGGGAATTAACCTTGGCGCAGCTTCATGTTGTCGATCGATAGTATGTATATCATTAAGTTGATGCGTCCGATTTGAATTGTTGGCAAGTGAGACTTGCAGACCTGATAATAAAAGTTAGGAATACCCAACAAGCTCGAAATGGAACGTTGAGCGGAAGTCCGAGGTCCAAGTGCGTTTGGCCGTGGACATGGTATGTATTTGTAATACAACAACGAAGTGAACGTGTGTAATCATGCAAAACTTTTGTAGCAAGCAGGGTGCTAAATTAATTTGCCCAAAGTAATGAGCTGCATGCAAAAACATACTTGAGAATTGTCTCGATTTAGCATACTTAGCATAACGGACATGGGGACACTGACAGAGACTCCGCTCAAGTGCACTCTGAGTGTGCAGATATGCAATTCTGTTGTATTCCAGAACGGTGTAAGTAACGTCAGGCTGTAGTAACTCGTAAACGTTACTGAGCGGCATGTGGCAACGGGGTAAAGTCTCAACGTCATCTTCTCATTCATTTAACATCTTTCTAGACCATAGCAAGCTATCTTAACTCACGCGCAGTCACTGAGCAGAACCTTCCTTGAATCTCACCATGTGATCTCATAAATGTATCATACATATTAGTTTGCGGCATTTGGCCTCACGCAAACCTTAAAATATCATGTCTGAACATACTATTGACATCTGCGCGTTTTTTGACTTTGTGAAAGATTATTGCAATGACAATTGTGCCGGTCTGAAGATGAGTTCCGCACATTTTTCGCGAAAGAAAGTGCAACAAAGTTGAAGCGGCGACATTGGAGAACAGAGGATTGTACAGGATTTGCGCACTGCAATCTATCCACTGAGGGGTAACAAAGGTATTTAGCACCTACCGGCATGTCTAGCAAAATTATTTATTCGTGTATTATTATACATTGATGGCATGAGTATCAAATGAGATTCAATTGCAGGCTCGATGCTTTTGCATACTAGATAAGCAAAATTCGGTAAATACCCGTAAAGCAAGAGATGTTTTTTTGAATTTCGCCATTTCTTTCATTGCATTTTATCAAATATTCGAATAAATTAGCGAACATAGGTGTAGTGACATGGAAACGGGGAGTGGGAATCAAAGACTACGACCGGAACATTTTATCGGATAATAATGACCGATGGCCATGAATGTAATTGTGATATGAAGCCAAGTGAGCAGATTCAAATGTCATGAATGACAATGAAACACCAGAAAAAGTGGTTAACCCGGGGAGTCAGAGAAATTGCAGGGAAAACAGAACAACAGATCAGAAAAATGCACAGCAAAACAATTCAGCAATCAACATTTTTAAAATATTAATCAATTTTATCAATGCTGATTAATATTAGAAAAATTAAACAATGAAATTAAAATAAGCAGCCGCTGGCCTTACCTGGATAAAACTCATCTTGTTTGGATATTTTTACTTTAGTGTTGGTTTCTTTTTGAATTTTTCCGATAGACTCCCCAGCCTTACCAATCACTGCTCCAGCTGCAATCGATGGAATGAGAACTTTCAAGTGCACGACTTCATCTAGATTTGTAGAAAAATATACATTATCTTACCACAATTGGCGCGTTTCGGACTTGTATCAGGACACAATGATTCTTCTGGTGGTCGTTTTCGAGAGTCATTACTATCATCCGAACTTGAGTGACTTCCGGACATGATCACTGCTACTCATTATACGCGAACGAAAGTCTGGATCACCCTTTTGAAGAGGTATACATTCTATAAAAATGAGTAAAACGACCTCGAATCAGCCGCTCTAAATGTGCCGAAAAAATCTCAAGGGCAACTTCAGTATCAGTTGCACAGGACAGTTCAGTTCAGTTCAGTTTAGTTCAGTTTGCACAACACTGTATGTGGCTAACGAGCCAATCGACCGGCGAGCAGCATTTCAGGGGAAATGCCCTAGAAAGCTCATGCCACGAGGCATACGAACGCTTTTTGAACGCGCCTACCGGTGTGCACGCCATTACGTCCTCGGGCAGCCCATTCCAGAAGCTCACCACTAATACACTGAAGAAGTGTTGGCTAAGATTAAGTCGATTGTCATGAGTTTCATTGTAAGCTCTCTAGTTTAGGGTTAATGGATGGTTAAACACGTTTTGGCGAGGCTCGTCGCATAGTCCGTACAGGAGTTTGAAAGTTTCTATTATCTCACCCGTAGACGCCGAAAATGAGGTCAAAAGAGACCTAAAGAAATTAGACATGCTTCGTAGGGTTTCTTCGACATAACTCCAGCCATTTCAGCAGCCAGATGTTGGACGCCCTCCAGTAACTATATGTATTCTTGGTAGAAATGAATGCATGCTTGCACACAATATTCTAAATGAGCCAGGATCATCGCTGCATATAAGGGGATAAATTTTGTCGTCGTTCTACATGTCAGAACATATTTCAACCTTTAATCTAGCTTGGTGTAGTCACAAGACCCTATAAAAATACTGTTCTCAATACTGGGCACCGTTTGTGGAAAGACCTAATAGGATTCTGTTAGATTTCAAATGGTTCACCTGGAGATAATATTACCGATTTACTGAGGCTTGCCCTGAAAATGCGATAAGTTACTCAATGAAACTTCTAAAAGCTTGACTCGGATTGATTGTATTTCTTCTGTTTTTTCTTCATGAGGGGCAAGCCTTTTGAGACGCATATCTTTCATCAAGCGAAATAATCCAGGAAAACCTCATATAAAAACGCCCTCTTCTCCATTGTAGAATTCCAAGTGATTTCATCTAGTACATTGGAAACTATTAACGTAAATTAGCTTTTTAGATTTTACTGCAATAACCTTATCCGGCAGCGCTTTCAACACGTGAGCAACTATTTTTGAGAGCGTAAATTCTTGCTTAAGACATAGAGTCCCTCGTTTCTAAAACGTTAGAGCATAGCTACATGTTCTTGAGCCTGCCGCAGAAAGGCAAAATTTCGTTCAGTTCGTCAACAACGGCTCCTAGATATTTTTGACGAGATAGCAGTAAGTCATTGTACACTCGCCGAGTACTGAGCGAAATAAGGTTGGAGCGTTGAACACTTTCCAAATAAGGAATCAATTTCAATTCTTGCACTTATTTAGTCGACCGACATTGCACTTATTCTGCTAAGAACATTTTTTTAGTTCGATGAAAGAAAACTGGTGTTGCTGATGTTACGTATGTAGAAAATGGGTGTGAAACACGTAGAGTGTAATCGCCGAGAACGAGCAAATAATTGTCCACCATTAGTGGTTTGCTGCACTATCTTTTCTGTTCGCATTCTCCTTGGATTTAATTAACCGTGTCCCAATTTCAACGAAGTCACGTTTCATTTCAAGCCATTTCAGCTGATGATAACGGAAGAGGTACATAACTTCGGGCGTTTTGGAATGTTGACAGAAAGTTTCTTATTTACTTTTAGATCGACAAATTTGTCTTATTCGTTTTGAAAACCTGTGCAAGCATAAGCAATGCTCACGGTAGCTCAAACGTGAATATCATCAGCAAAAGGTATTGAATGCAGAATTAACTTTGCAAAGGAGCGGGATAGGAACAGATCCCTGATGAACTCTGGAAGTTAGACGTGTGTTCGTTGACATTACTCCATTAACCTTGATCTGTTTATAACGGTCACTAATGAAATCTTTAAACCAAATTGGAAAAGGTCCATTTAAACTAAGAGCACACAACTTAAGTAACAGACGTTTAAATTGGACACCTTCAAAAGTCTTACTAAAATCGATGAAGACATTGACTACCGGGTGGCGTAAATCAATTTCAGCACACTAGTGTTCGCATGCAATGACGTGGTTGGATGCGCAGAATCGCCAATTCGTAAAACCATACTGAACAGTTGTTAACTGTGTGGTTGTAGAGAGAAAATATTCTGGCTGTTTTTTAGCAGTCATTGCAGATTTTCCCCAACTATTGAAGTTAGGATAACCGGTAAGTAGTTAGCTAGATCACGGACTTTACCGTCCTTATATATTTATTTGACAATGCCGGACTTGTGGTAACCATCCATAATTTAAGGATAGACTGAAGATTAGCGCCAGTGGTTTGTGTATAATAGCTGCCAAAGCCTTTATAATTATCGAAAGTATCCCATCCGGACCATGGGTTGAATGTTTAGCAATTCGTTATAATAAATACTGCGCCAACTTTGCTGAGATTAAAATGTCTCTCATCTTACCGCTGCTCTCATTTAGAAGTTGAATTAAAAAATTTTACGACGTATAAACTGAATTGTACTGAGCTGCAAAAAATATGGATTTACGTTTGTCTTCATGTTCAGTCGAGCCTTTAAAATATATCAAGTATGATAGCCGTTGAGAAGCTTTGGTTTTACGTATAAAGTATAAGAAAAATCGTTCCGGCATTGACTTGGATTTATCTACCTAACGATTTTCATATGCAATCTTATACTTTTTAAGTAGGCGCACTTGATATGGATAACTTTGTGTGCTTCTTAATATTCTTTGCATCGGCTGCAATGTTACCTTCGCCATAACCGATTTCTTTTCGTTATGTATTTGAGAATAATGCTGATAAATCACGGAAGCTTCTCGGCAAGTCGTCTTTTATTAATAAATGAAGCATGATTTTCAACATACGTTGACCGTGGAAGTGACCAGTCGATTGAGTCTTTCGAAGTGATTAAGCATTTTTCTGTCTAATTGCTAGTCGTTTTCACTGGGTTATTGCTCGTATTCTCAGTTGAAGACAACAATATCAAGCAAAGCATAAAGAACAGCGATTGCTGCAGCCAATAGGGACTTCCATCGATAAATCCGAAGCTTCGGAAAATATGGGTATGATTACCAAATCCAATGTTGAAAAGACTGGTGCAAGTTAATTCAAGTAAATTCAAGGTTTTATTGTACATTGAAGATAAAAGCTTAACAATAACCATAGGATGGTTAAAATAAAATAAATATAACCTAATAAGGAATTAGATTAAACATATAAGTATATAAGTGTTCATGAAGGTTACTAGAGTGTAGAAGGGTAGAATGGTAGAAGGTTAACTGTTTCAAGTAAAACAGTAAAACACGGACAGAATAAAAATACCTTCTATAGTTCAGTTAGAAATTGAGTTCCACCAGACCATATTAATGGGTCTGATAATTCATTGTATCCTTTGGAATAAATTATTTCTGTAAGGGATGGTTTGGTATGTGAACTCTACTCGATTATCCACATTCCTGAGCCTGCACCATTTGGAGTTATACGACCAGCTGTGAAGCGTATCAAGATCTGTTGTTAAAAGTATAGAGTATTCTTGTCTACAGATGCAACGACATATATTTATATCGTCCGCAAATAACAATATTTTATATTGAACAATTTCCGGTACTTCATTGACATGACCAAATGAAAGGATCGGACCAATGACTGAACATTGTGGGAGTTCGCTAGTTGCTGCGATTGATTTCGATAATGCACTGTCAACGTACCTCGGTATTGCGATTTATTAGGTAATCAATTAGCCAACTCAACAAATTTCAGGTTGATTTGAAGCCTTTCAAGCTTCTGCATTAGTAGTCTATCTTTAAGATGATCAAATGCTTTCTAGATATCCAGTTAGCAGGCGTGTATTCCTTGCCCTCCATCTACCGTTCGTGCCCCATCATTCAGCGTTTTCAGAAAACCAGATACACAGGAATAATTTGGTATAAATTCGTGCTGTTCTCACAAAAGCAAATGATTGTTTTCAAAACGTTTCATTAGATTGTCAGCAATGAGGCACTTAAGTAGTTTGGGAATCAAATGTATCAAATTACCGGGTCGGTAATTAGAAACATTAAAGCGATTTATACCTTTATAAATAGGATAAATTATGCCGCGTTTCCATTTTGTATGAATCATTCAATCTGCTAGTGTTTGTTTAAACAGGTATGTGAGTGGTTTTGTATAGCAAATTAGCCATTGCTTCAATATTAGCGGGGTTATTCCGTCGGCCCTAGGAGACTTTCAGGATTTCAGATTAAATAATGCTTGAATGACGCTTTTAGACGCGACATTTAGTTCACTTATGTTTATCCTAGTTGAAATGGTTTGACCCAGTAATGTAAATACCATGTTCTCTCTGGCTGAATACAGACAAATAAAACGCGACTAAAGCTCCATCAGTTTCTGATGCAGTACTTATTGGTCTAGCTGACGTGTTCACGGACACAGTTCCTGGTTCAACTTAAGATTGATCGTTCACCATAATATAAATTATCTTGGGTTTGGGCTTCTCAGTTCTCAATCTCCTCTTTATAAGAATTCAAATCACTTCTGGCTTCATTCTTTCCATTAAGAAAATATGCGATCTTCTTAATCTAGATATTTGACTTCATGATCTATATTATAATAACATACCTGAGTATTGATATTAAATTAATTTTCACAACTTAAGTGACAACACTCACTCCCATTTCAGTATTTTCTTTCCAGCATAACTTCTCAAACGCACCCAAACAAATCCGGCCAGCAGAAGACCTCAACCTACTGGAATCAATCCCCCCATTCACCAGAGAGGAAAACAGTTATTTGTTCAGAATAAACTAATATATTTTAAACAATCAAAACGAAAAGTATCGGAAAATCCATAACAAAGAACATCATGCATCTTCGATGAGCATTATACGTTTATCTTCAATGCATTCTGGAACATTCATATTCTCTCAATGTTAGTATTTTTCTCGAATAATAATAAAACACTTACTGATCATCTAGAAGCAATTTGTAAATAATATTTGTCTTTATTCTTATTGAACGTAAAATTCCACTACAGAAGGGACCTTGAAAATATATTCTGGATTATAAATACCACAAGTTGAATGTGAAAAATTTTGGCAAATATTGATCAGGATCAACATGCCTTGGATATCCAAGAAAAAAAATATTTCTTAAAAAAATCGAAACTGGAATTAGCTTTTTTCATCGCCAGCCTACGACGAAAATGTCATCATAAATATTTTCAATAAATATTCACCAAATCAAAATAACAATGTTCTTTGTTACTACATAAAATTTTATTATGCCATTATACAATTAAATGCAATTTCTACTGAACAGTCAGTAGAGTGGTAAGCTTGTTTCAAGTGACTTGCCAGACTGTTCGATTCTTTTCAAGTATGTAGACACAGGACTGTATACGGGTGAGAATTTATTTTAGTGTTCAGAAATTTCTGTCGATAAAATCCTTCTAACGAGCGACTACAATTGCTAAATTTGCTTTTTCGTCCTTCTATATCCTCATCGCTTACAGAGTGGTTGCGATAAATTGAGCAGCGGGTCCGAACATAACAATAGAACACAATAGAAAGTGCAAAGCTTGCAAATGTAGTAGACCAGATTATTACAATAATGTCCCCAAGAATGTTGGAGAAAAGACAGGTTGACTAAAAGATATATAGCGGTAGCCAAAACGTGTACAGAGCGATCACGATGCACGCACGAACGAAACAAAAGTTATTAATTGTCAAGGTCAATGTTTTGATAAGGTAAAACAAGCGGTGTTACACAGCCCCCCTCCAAGAAGTCTGGTCAGCGAAGACTTCTGATCGGGAGTTGCTAGTAGCGTGGGGCATGCGGGTGTCAGGTTACCCCGGGTAGGAACGTAGTCTCTCAGCAACCAGTCACATAGAAGTCAGCCAGGGCGGTCGGTCCGCGTGGGTCGATCTTCGGTGGTTCGAGAGTAGGATGTACGGTGAACCGATCAGGACTAAGCCAAGTAGCGTCTCACATGTGAGTGAACGTACTGCCGAGCCGCCTCACATGGAGTGGACAGCTGCTGGCGGGATTCTCCCGTTTCGCGTGGTCTTAGTATGAACCCCATTTGAGCAGGAACAGGCGCATTCGTAGGCTTGACAACAAGAACCAGAAGCTCCGAAAACACAGTCTTTGTTCAGAATTTTCTGAGTCCCGAAGAAGGATGGTAAATGGCCGCGCCAGGAGAATCGGTTGGCGCGTCAATCAGGGCTGGTAAGGACCTTGTGAGACATGACAGGCGTGTTGGAACAATGGTGCTCGTGTTGGTGGTTGTGGCTACCGGGTGAGTTGGAGGCAAGCGTAGGTGGACCAAAAAGGGTGCGCGATTCGGTGGCATCAGCGGTGAGTGGGTGCGTACCTAAGGAAAGAAAAAGAAAACTCCCTGGTGCATGGGTTTAGGGACACGACCGAGTGATTAGAATGAGGTACGAAATAATGCACGCGTGTGTGCAAAAGGATATGAAAGTATTAACTATTTACAACAAAATCAGCGAATCGAACGGGTTGCCGTTTGGTTCCTGTAGTGACCGGCTGTGGGTTAGCTGTAGGGACAGGAGGGGTAATGACCAGTGGTGCCGGGGTTGGCGTTGGGTCATGTAGGATTACTTCCTCGTCCATGAAATCCAGTTTGAATCTGTCGATTGAGACAGTGTCATGCTTGCCGACACGGTCAATGGCGACCGTCTTGCGATATCGCCCGTGTTGAACGGCGTGTGCTCGGGGCTACCGGGAGGATGGCGACAAGCGTCGGCGACCCGGGGGTGGCGCGTGCCACGATTTCCACAGCGGAAGGTACATGCGTACCGAGGGGATACACGAAGGATGCGTGTATTCCAGGTTACCCGATAGGATGGCGACAAGCGTCGGTGATCCGGGAGTGGCGCGTGCCACGTTGTCCACTGCGGGAGGTGCATGTGTACCTGAGGAGTGAGAAGAAAAAACTCTCTGGTGCATGGCTTTATGGCCACGACCGAGTTATAGTGATGAGGTACGTAAAACATGCACGGGCATATACCAAGTGATAACACCTCAAAAGTGTGCTACATAGTCGGCGAACCTTATGGGTTGCCGTTTCGCTCGCCTAGCTGTTGTAGTGGCAGGCGTTGAGATAGTCGAGGTTAAGGTAGGGGTTATCACCGGTGGTGCTGGGTTTGGGTCTGGTGGATTAGCTGAGTCAACAGCATTGTCCATGAACACTGGTTTGACTCTGTCAATCGAGACCGTATCGTGTCAACCGGCGCGGTCAATCACAACTGTTTTTCGGGACCGCCGAATTATCTTAAATGGTCCAGCATAAGGAGGGTGAAGAGGTTGCTTCACCATGTCGTTTAGGAGAAAAACATACTGGCAATGTGCCAACTCCTTCGGCATGTGGGACTGTTTGGCTTGACGTCGCGGGGATGGTGAGTGAAAACGACTCCTACCGTGTCGCAAGCGCATCACGTTATCTCCATAGACAAATGGTGATTGCCTAGCAGGGGAGACATATGCATAGCCACTTGAAGGTGGTAACGGGCCAACGAGGTCTACGTGCATGTGTGAGAAACGCTTATCCGGTTCGACGAAAGCTCTTAATGGGCTTTTTTGTGTGTCGGTGGATTTTCGAGCGTTGACAATTACCGCGCGCTTTAGCGCTTGTGCGAACGTCTTTACTGGATTTTGGTCCGTCATGTAGACCCGTGGGTTTATCCTTGATGTGGACAAGACGACGTAATTTCTTCGGGCCGACGACAGTAGTCGTCGTTAGCTGTCGCCCCGATGTGCGATAAGCGCAAGGTTTGATGCAACGTCGCGCATCGTCGGCGTATTTCCGATGTATCCAGCAAACGGGTGACCGAGTGTGACTACTCGAGTGTCGGTGGGATGGGGTGCGAGATTGTGACTTATTGTTGAGTGCGAGGTTTCGAACCTCATTGCGTGAAGCCGCAACCTCAGCCAGCATATCTGCATTGTTGACTTCCGTTGGAGTACATTGTATGCGTGATCGTCCTGCGGTTACTGTGGAAACATGGGCATCTGGATATGGACGGATACATTCAGCGATGTTGTCAGCCATTTACGAAAGCTCAGATACCGGAGTGCATTTCGCAGCAACCAAGATGGGTTGCATGCACTGAGGTAAACGCTGGAGCCATAGTTCCTTTTGTAAGGACTCATCCATGTGCGATGACCTGAGCAGGAGGCGCATCTCCATTAGTATGGCAGATGGCTTTTTGTTGGCAATTTCCAAGTTGCCGAACAGCTGATGTAGCCTAGATCGTTCAGACGGAACCGTGCGAGCAATCACGGCTAGTTTGACGATACGGTAGCGTTCACCTATGGGTGCAGTCAGGACTGCGTCGCGTACCTGTAATAACACATCCGCGGGGAGTTTCTGCGTTAAATGTGAAACCATAGCGTAGTCATCAATGATATTTTTAGAACTAAATTCAGTTTCAAAAAAATGAAACCAATACTCAGGGTCCTGTGAAATAAATCTGGGTATTGTGATGACCGTCGAAACCAATATAACGCGTTTAGAATCACTCATGATAAACAGGAGCAATTGATGCAAATGAAATCCACGATTAAACGAGGTAAAAAAAATTTACCTGAAAACTCCGATGTGAAGCGGAAACATTTTGACGTACCGCAAAAGATGCACGAAGAATGCGTGTATGTCGGGCTCACCAATTTGTAGTAGACCAGATTACTACAATAATGTCCCTAAGAATGTTGGAGAAAAGGCAGATTGGCTGTGTACAGAGCGATCACGATGCACGCACGAACGAAACGAAAGTTATTAATTGTCAAGGCAATGTTTTGATGAGGTAAAACAAGCGGTGTTACACAAATAGGTAAAAAATTTCTTATTCTCACACAAGCTTGGAATGGACAACAGAAGAGAAAAACTTCATCGTTCGGGTTAACGAAAGTGTGAAGAACAGCATGCAATGCAAATCCATATACAACCGAGCTAGCCGCATGCTAGATTCAAGATTCAAGATTTATGGTTGAAAAACAATTAACATAACAATGACCATAGAGTCAAACTATATGTACAAAGGCATATATATTCATCAATAAACTAAAAATCAATTGGACGAAGATAATTTCCTAATAGTTTGGGACAAAATTTGAATTAGCTATAATATAGTCGGCAAATTTCGATCTAAATATAGATAAAATCTTTGCGGGAAGGGGATTCCAAACAAAGCACACACGCACGGGATAAAAATATTTGCGGCAGTTCCGTTTGGTGGGTGGTGTTTACAACTTGTTTATATGACCACGTGTTATATCTGTGGTTTGCTACTGCTGGGTATGACAGAACACAGCCGTTACTCAACTCGTCTTTTCACCGAATGCAAAGAGTATCACGAGTGAGCGAATGCGTGAATATCACAGTGAGTGAAAATCATAATTTGAACTCACCATCGATATTGATTGGTGATTAATCGATATTTCGTGTCTATACAACAGAGAGTGCCCTCCTAACACCTCCCGGTTTAAGCTTGGTTGTGGTGTGCTTACTGGAACACGTCTTCGATCGGCCAACCTTCTTGGTTTGCATCCCGCGGAATTAATTTGAGGCGGCTCTTCTTCCGCTAAATTTTCACCTTCTGGAGTCTCGAAGGTGGCGAAGACAGGATAGGGATCATTAAACACTGATTTCTTAAAATAGTTTGCCCGGAAGTAATTTTCGTTATGCCCCTTTCTGTTACACCACTGGCATCGGTGTTTCTTGAATGGGCAGTGACGCCCAAAATGCCATTCGTCACATTGGCAACACTGGGATGGGGGCTTGGCATCTTGATCGACAGGATGATCGTTCTGCCGGTCACTTTGGTGCTTGATGGCTAACATCACCGGCTCATTCTAGCAGGGGTTTTGGTCAACCAGCGCAGTGTCACGCTTCACATTTAGCAGTCTCTGTCATTCGGTTGTGATTGACATCATGTTGATTTCCGGATTTTGATTCAGTCGCGACAGTAGTCTCGTGCTAATCTCTTTATTCTTCTCTGAATGCAAACCATATACAAATATCAGCGATCAAGATTGGTCTTCAGTCATATCTTCGAAATTGTACTGTTCAAAGGCTTTATTAACTTTTCCTGCATAAGTCACAAGATCATCGCAATCCTCCTTGACTAATTTCATGCAGTTATATCGTCTGCTAGCCAAAGAAGACTGTTGACAAAAGATTCCTCCTAGCAGTTGTACAATCTGGTCAAAAGTGAATGCACTTGGGGATTTTGACGAAATGAAGTTAATAAACTTCTCATATTCCAACGTGTCCAGTTTTCTCAGCAGCTGTCTCATTTTTGACCATCATCTGCGTTGTTGAGTTCGGGTTGAAAAATATCTTTGAATCTCTTGAACCAAAATTCGAAGGTGAGACCGCTTTCTGGGTCGTAATTAAGTACGGGGATGCTGTTGATGATTGCATCCACCGCTGTGTTTTGTGCGTCAGTCTTATTGTCTTCAGAAATGACACTCAGATTTTTCAAGTGGTTGGATCAAACGGGCTTGAGCTTTTTCGAATTGGCGTTGTTGATGCTGAAGTATTGATTTTAATTCTTCTGCTGTGATTGCCATTTTTAATTGCTGGGTTATGGTCTTTCCGTCGCCAAGTTGTTATATCTGTGGTTTGCTACTGCTGGCCCAGCCGGGGGTATGCCAGAACACAACCGCTACTTAACTCGTCTATTCACCGAATGCAAAGAGTATCACGAGTGAGCGAATGCGTGAATATCACAGCGAGTGAAAATCATAATTTGAACTCACCATCAATATTGATAGGTGATTAATCGATAGTTCAAATGTGGAACTATATGTCCAGGTGGTGTGAAACAAGAGGTAGTATTTTGTATGCGAGGATGAGGTCACCTAACATTCTCCTTCGTGCAAGTGTTCTAAGCTCTAGTCGTCTGAGTCAGCGAATCACGTATTTTCGAGTCCATTAAAAAGCTTAGAAGCTCTCTGAAATATGCTATTTACAAGTAAAATTTTGTTTGAAGCCATGGTGTCCAGGCTTGTTCAGCACATTCTAGTACATATGTGTATATTTGTATTCATTTTGAGAGAAATACACCCTCGGAGAAAAATGTACATATATCTAGCGTAACATACCGAGCAGCCAAGACGCGCTTTCAAAAACAGCTTCGCGTTGTAGACTATTTCAAACTACTGCAAATCTAGACACTTAGGGATTTTTCTTCCGCGGTGTACTACAGGATTCTGTCGCGGAGCTTTATTGATAGAAAAAGCCAAGATCACGCCTGATCTAAATGATCTTCGACATTTGCATATTCAATGACAAATTATTTTCAGGATTACCAGTTGTACAAATCATTTGAATCATTTTGTAGCAAAATACAATCATTGGCATGCTGATTCACCTCCATATTTTTATATCGCCAACAAACAGAACCATCTTACCATCATTTATTATTCGCAAATCGTTCATATAGATTAGAAACAGGACTTTTCCAAACACTCATCCTTATGGAACACCGCTAGTGACATCCAGTTTCTTCGAAAATATGTCGTCCACACGAACTCGGATGGGACTGAGGTAATTACGTCTTAAATCATAGAGTCTTCCAAAAATACCTTGTTTCTTTAGCTTGTTCAAGAGTACATTATGATCAACTCTGTCGAAATCTTTAGAAATGTCCAGGTAGCACTCATGAAAACAGCCTCCATTTACAACCCTCGTCCAATCGTCTAAGCTTGTAAGCAAATTTGTTTCACAAGATCGATTTCTGCGAAATCTGTGTTGAGCAACTGACAAAAGTTCTTTCATCTCCAGATGTTGCACTATTTCTGCGGTTATTATTCGCTCGAAACTTTTGATACCAGAGAAAGCAATGTCACCGGCCTGGTATTTTCAACTTCAGAACGACAATCACCTTTGTAAATGGGCATTATTTGTCCCAGTTTCCAGTCTTTCGGTACCACACCAGCTTATAGCAAATTATTAAACATGTAGGATAGAGGTTCGAATGGCTGCGTATGGCAGGTTTTCAGTAGCTTCGGATTTATCTCGTCCGTTGTTCGAGATTTCTTTGCGTATAATTTTTGTAAGTGCTGCGCTACCAATATCGGAATAATCAATAATTCGCTAAAGGTCCGGCGGTGAAATCGAATGGTTGGTTCCTGAACAGGCATTGTGATCGGAAGTCTGTTTAATGGATTCCGTGAAGTCGAACGAAGTTTTTAGGTCAAGGACTCATGGTTTAATATTCATTCTATCTTTCACGAATCTATATAAACGCATCTGAGAAATCAGTTGCGATAGAAAAGATTGTTTATCATCTCGAATTAAGCTGAAAACCTTTTTCGCAGTCGTGTAAATTATGCCCAATAATCAGCTGTGTTGGTAGCCTTGAGAAACCAGCATGCTATTGCCCTTTGTTTTATCTACGTTTTAGTCTTACTTAGTAGTACAAATTTATTACGTTGAGAATTTTTCTTGAAAACGAACATTAAATGTTCCTCCAATATAGATATCAGGTGATGTAAAAGAAAGCGCCAATGACTATCCGGATAGGATTAGTCCAGTTGTGCGAAACTAGTGCTTTGTAACGCGGCACAAAGAGCACGGTTGTTCACCATTATGATTCATTTTGATCCATCACTTATTAGGTCCAATTTGAAAGTTGAGTCTGATCCCAAACGTGGTTATAAAGGGGTGCGTAATCCAAGACGGTTAGAAGTTCATATTCAAGTGTCTCTGATGAATGATGATTTCGGCTATAGAACTGGGGTAACTTGAAATCCCCCATTATAAATATTTGTGTTTTGTACCGCGTTGCTACACAGCGCAAAGCATTAATCTGTTTATTGTTCACGTTGAGAGTTGTTGGAGAACGATAGATCACTGCAATAATGCATTTGGTTTCCTAAAGTAAGAGTCAGAGTGCACCAAAGTGTGTGTGTGTTCATAGCTCTACAGATAAGCGATTGCTTGAAATGGAGTACTGCTCCTTCGCAATCACCTAAACGATCACGCCGGAATAGAGAGGCACTTGGCAAACAGAGTTCATTTTCAGACAATGAGGTATGGAACCACGTTTCCATTATGGCAAATATGTCTGGCGCCGTTTCATTGAAAATCTCGGACAGTTCAATTAATTTATTGATAAGGCTGTTTGCGTTTGAATAGATGCATTTAATCGAATTTTTCGTGAGTAATGACCGGGTGTAAACTAAAGTTATTGGTCTGCCTTTACTGGAGTCGGACTTAACAAGTTAGTTTGTGGTTGAGCTCTGATAGTCACTAATATCAAACGGGTGGGTAAGTAGATTTGTTCTTGTTGTTATTACTTACGTGACAGAATCGAAAATTATATCAGGATCTCGATTCGTATCTTGATCGATTTCGGATCAAGCGGTATTCGCGTTATTCGTGTTAGTGGAATCACACTTCTGTGTGTGAATCTCAAAGTTTTTTTGATTGACCGTTATCCTCTGAACACGCGGATTGCCTCGTACGTTGACGCCGGGATTAGATAGGATAACCTCTTTCGCTTACTTATGTTTTAAGGCGTTTCATGTGCATCTTAGTCTATCGGCCATAGCGCTGTTTAAAAAGATCACTTTCAGTGGATTTGGATTAGTTTAATTGTAATTCGAAAATGTTCATAATTAATCTCACAAATCTTCAATGATTATGATCGGGTTTAGCGGAATGAAAAAATCACCGATGGTTTCCGGAATCCCAAGTCAAATGTGACTACGGGAGGAATGGTTTCTGCGTTCAGTTGTTTAGCCGTGTCACTCGCAGCATGGAATATCGGGGTAGACGCGGCCCGTTATTTTAGAGCTACTTCGTAGCATGTATGCGTTTAGCAATATATCTTCTAAGTGGCTTTCATTGTTTACGGTCACCGTAATAAATCGTAGTTTGTCACAGTGTGGCGAAGCACTATTTCTAGTAAATCAATTCAATAAATTGGGCGTAACGGTTTATTTTCAACATGTTGCACAGGTCAAACCACGTCTGAAGCTCGTGTTGCCTCAGAGCCTCAAACAGTGAAGCATCGGGTTCTGGTATATTCTTACATATTACACTTAAGTTGTGAAACTAGGTGGCTGATCGATTGTTCGACGTTTCCGTAGTTTGTCCACTTGTATTGTTTTCAATATTTATATATGCTTTGTTATTAGCACCGGAATCTGAATTGCCTTGAGCTGCGGTGGCGCATTTGTCGGAGTTTGTGCTGAGTTTGCATGCTCGTTACTGTGATATACGTGCTGGATTAAAGAAATCGCGTTACTAGGTTCCTTATCGTTTCCTTTTCTCTATCTAGTTTGGTCAGAAATAGCTGTGTTATTCTTAAAATACAACTGTCATTTGTTATTTGTTTGAGAACAGAGGACGCTGGTTTGTGAGAGTTTCTAGCAAGGAATCGAGTTTAAGTTCGATTATTTAAGACCATACGAGGGTTATCATTCGCGTCTCTAAGATCAGTCTCTGATTGATTGTTTCTACAGTTGAGTGGTCGCAGAAGCCTCGTGAACTCTGTATGCATTCGGAGTAGATACAGCAAACTAACGCGATAGAATCGTCCTTGATTACACTTATCGCTTTCTTCTTCAACGTCGTATCTCATCTAGCGTGTATTTCGCGTGAGCAGACATGACAAGTTACAGCACTAGCCTTCGCAGTTTGACCTTTTGTACAGCTTTCGCACCTTCGTCGTACTGCTTTCTAGGACCTTGTTTTGCGTTTATCTGCGGTCGTATGTGTTTCAGCGTCCAACTTTGCGCGGCGAGATATGCTTCGTGTAGGCAATGTAATATCGATCGCTGGTTACGATTGAGATGAAATTGATGCGTGAACACATTAAGGTTCAGATTTGCACATCTCGACAAAGATGATATCCACGATGCTGAGCTTCACGTTCAAGATGCAATGCTGAGAGAGAGATATTAAAGGATGTCGATGCTGAGCTATTGACTTTACTTACTTGACTTAATCCTTTGAGTTCCTGGAGGAACATAGGGCCTCGGCAACTTGTCTCCACTTTGGTCTGTTCATAGCAGCCAGTTTGATGTCGTTCCAGTTAAGTCCACACTTGCGGATTTCCTCTTCACACGAGCGCTTCCAAGATAGCCTTAGGCGTCCGACCCGTCTCTTCCCGATTGGGTTCCATACCAGAGCATGACGCGTGATGTCATCGTAAGGTTTCCGCAAGGTGTGCCCAACCATCTCCACTTTCTTCTACTGATCTGCTGGGCGATCGGGTCCTCAGCAGCAATCTGCCACAGGTCTTGATTCCTTATCTTTTCTGGCCATTTCACCCCAATAATTCGACGAAGGCAATTATTGTGGAATGATTGCAAGCGGCCAGAAGACTTTGCTGTCACTTGCCAGGTTTCCGATCCATAGAGTAGCACGGATTTGACGTTGCTTCTGAATATACGGAGTTTCGTGCGTTTTGATAGAACCTTCGACTCCCAAATGGGTTTCAAAGCTATGAACGCGTATCTTGCTTTGCCGATTCTGGCGACTATGTCTTCGTCCGTGCCACCACTTATTAAAACAATGCTGCCGAGGTAGACGAATTGCGTGACGTCTTTGACTGCTTTACCATTGATGGTGATTGATGGGTGCTCATCAGTTAGCACACGGAGGACTTCTGTTTTTTCGGTATTCACGCGTAGTCCTGCATATGAAGCAAAGTGTGCTAGTCTATCGGTCTTTCTCTGAAGACGTTGGGGGTCACGTGATATCAAGCAGACATCATCAGCGTATTCCAGATCCTCCAAATGCTCGGATTCCTTCCAATCGATACCATTCCTCTTAGTTTTACTGTCTGTTTCATTATCCAGCCTATCATCAACAGAAAAATCATTGGGGACAACAGACATCCCTGGCGGACGCAAGTCTAAACTGCAAATGGATCGGTCAGTCTTCCGTTGTGAATTACCCGACAGGAGGCACCTTCATACAGCTGCTTTATGAAGTCCATGTACAGCGGTGGGACCTCATAGTGTGGCAAATGCTTCCATATGAATTCGCGGTCCACACTGTTGAAGGCTTCCTCAAAATCTATGAAGTTGAGGCAAAGAGGCGATTGCCATTCAATGCTTTGTTCAATTAATATGCGGAGGGTCGCAATTTGGTCGATACCAGACTTTTGTTTTCTGAAGCCTGATTGCTCTGGCCGTAACATTTGGTCGATAGCGTCGCGCAAACGCATAATGATGATGCGTGTAAGTACTTTACTACGGACTGAGAGCAGCATGATACTCCGCCAGTTTTTGCATAGCCTCAGATCCCATTTCTTTGGAAGTTTGACCAAATGACCTCTCTTCCAATCATTTGGGACCCGTCTTTCTGATCAGATTTTCTGCAGCAGATGAAGTAACATATCAGCCGAGGTGTCCAAATCAGCCTTCGGAGCTTCTGGTGGAATCCCATCTGGACCTGGTGCTTTGCCATTCTTTAGCGATTTTAAGGCAAAAAGGATTTCATTTCGACCGGGGGGTTGGTGTTTATGTCTCGCAAATTTGCTGCAGGTGAGATGTCAGTGACTGAAGTAGGTGCTGGTCGATTTAGGAGTTCCTTGAAGTGCTCTATCTATCGCTTTCTTCGCACCGATTCCTGACTGATAAGGTTACCTTCACCGTACTTTATTATTTTGCTGTTAGGCATTTTCCTTCCTGATAAGGTTCTGTTAATGTTGTAGACGGTGTTCAGGTCTCTCTTTTCCGCCTCCATTTCCAGCATTTCATAGAACCGCCTCTTGTCACTTCTGGCACTTCGTTCCACGTCTTTATTTAGGGAGCCGTTTTGTTCGATCAGTTGGTTTTCCTGCTTGGTGTCCTTACACCGGAGGATCTGTTGTTTTAGCTGCCTTCTCGAGTTGATCAGTGTCTAAGTCTCACTCGAGATCCACTCTTTGTCTTTCTTTACCCGTCTGCCAATTACGTGCTTACAAGTGTCTTGCCAACAGTCTTTCAGAGCGGTCCAGTGTTCATTTATTGGGAGTTCAGGGGTTAAGTTGTTGAGCGATTCGAATCTGTTTTTCAGTGAGATTGAGAAAATCTCTCTTGTACGCTCTTCCCTTAGTTTCTGCGTGTGGTACTTTACACTAGGCCGACTGCCTGTTTCGTAGAAAGCTCTCAACTTGATTTTAATTTTGGCCATTAGAAGGTAGTGGTCTGAAGCAACATCCGCACCTCGCATTACGCGTGTATCAAGGCGACTATGTCTCTATTTTCGTGAAATCGATAGGTGATCGATTTGATTGGCAGTAATACCATCAGGTGATGTCCAGGTGGCCTTGTGGATGTTTCGGAGTTGGAAGGTGCTGCCTCCGATGACCAGATCGTTGAGCGCGCAAAAATCTGCGAAACGTTCACCGTTCTCATTCATTTCACTTAGGGCATGCGTACCCATCACAGATTCTCTACCTGTGTTGTCTGGACCCAATTTCGCGTTCATGTCATCCATCAAAATGTTGATATCTCGCTTAAGTGTCTTGTCTAGGACAGACTGCAGACGCACGTAAAATTCTTCTTTCGACACAAGGCTAGCATTGTTTGTGGGCGCATAACATTGACATACCGTCACGTTTCTCCCCTTGGAGTTGAATCTGGCTGTGATTATCCGTGAGTCAACGGGTTCCCATCCAATGAGAGCACCTGCAGCTATTGGGGATAACATAATGGCGACGCCTTCCGATTGACTATAGTTCTCATCTTCAAGACCTGAGTAAATAATCCGTTCCCCGGATGTCAAAACCAAAATACCAGATCCATTCCATCTACTTTCACATATTCTCAGCAGTTGTATACCATACCTTTGCATTTCTTCCACGACCTGTGCAGCCTTTCCGGTCTCATACATCGTACGGACGTTCCATGTGGCAATCTTTGTTGTTGCTTTCATCGACGGAAGATTCATCTGCTGACTGGCTTCCGGTGGGCTTTCACCAGTCTGCTTCATTTTTACCGCAGATGAGGTTTCTTCTCGATTCAAGCATGGAGATGTTACTTTGGTATGACATGTTGCTTAGGTTTCAGTAGCGGTTTAAGGTTTTTACAGAGTGGGGTTGCTGACCCCGCTTCTAACCCTCCTCCTTTTGCAGACGGGCTTGGGACCTTCCTCGGCGGAGTATTGTGATTGTGTAATCCGCAGGAAGCAGAGGTTTGGAGTCAGGGTTTCCATCCCTTAGATGGACTGCCCTCCCAGGCTGACAAGCTCCATCTATCCGAAGCGAACTGGTTTTGAGGCGCCAGTCACCCGCCTTCGCCCCTTATCCTGTCAGTAGAAGCAGTTCCGCCACAAGCAGGCCAGAAGTTGGGCTTCGGTTGTCAGAGACTATTTGAGACGCACGCCGTATGGGAGCATTTTGTAGGTAGCGGGAGCTTATCCCCACCACCACCCCCGGCTGTGACAACCTTGGAAACCGAAATTAACGTATTTGTGGTTTTTAATACAGTGGTCAATTGATAGTTGTCAAAACGTTATATCGGAATAACGTATTGTCATGCCTAATATCATGCAATATATATCTCTCTATATATAACAGAACGGCTCCAAACTTATATGATTTGAAGAGTCAACACAAATCCCATATTTCGATGTTTAGAACAAAATCAACCTGCGAAATCAATTATTAAACAGTTGAACTACAACTAGGAGAGCGTCAGATACTCTTTATTACATGATAGAACAAATCCTTACTACGCAAGAATGCAAGTTGTGCTGAATTTAGTATGGCGGTGGAGATTGCCAAAAACATTTATTATACCTTTTTCCTAATCCAACTTCACTCTGTATAACATAATCATGCTATATTTAGGATCACAGTGCATAGAAATTGGAAGCTAGCCCTAAAATAATTCCAATACAGTCGAACCTTGTAACTATGCTGTCGCGGTACTATGCCGCTCTAGGTATTACATCAATTTAGCTCAGTACCGTTTGCTGGTAAATTAGCGGCATAATACCAAGGGTCCTTCAAAACGATTTTACAGTCAAATTTAGCTACTATATCAGCTACCGGGACCCAGCAAATTGTTATAATACCGAAAATAGCATAGCAAGGTGGTATAGCAAAGAGATTTGACTTTAATTCAGTACATTAACTTCTACCTCACCAAAGTATAGAATTAGTAAAATCAAAATCTCAATCTCGAGGTTTGGACTCTCACGAAATACTACGCAGCAGACAGAGTTCGGTGTTGAGTTCCTACTATCAATTTCGAACATGCACATCGTGAGCGAGTAACGATTTCAAGTTTTACAGTGATCGAAATGACAAAACCTTCTGATCGAAACCATTAGAAGACGAAGAAGAAATTGACTTTATTCGTACACGAATTTTCAGCTGTATTAATAATTTCACCACAAATTTAAAAAGTGATAAACATGTCCCGACATCGAGTTACAATGTGTCGACTGAACGATTTTTCTTGTCCGTCTTAATTGATTGACATACGATCCAGTTAACAAGTAAAAGTTTTTGGGTCAAACGTTTCACTGCAAGTCCCGGTATCTCGTACTTCGTTCTAAAGTGCACGTCCAAATTTGACCTCAGTTGATCCGAAAATATTTGATGCATTTTACCCTTGGAGTAATTAATTGTATGCACGGCCGATTTGAAGGCCCCGCAAAAATAATATCGATGCCCTTGCAGAGAGAGGCAGTACATGGCCAATCGACGTGACTAGCAAGATTTTTTGTTATTTACGTCTAGATGTCGAGAAAAGAATCTTCATTCCTTTAGCTTTAAAATGTCCCGTTTTAGTACTTCAAGAGTAAGTGGTTAAGAGCAGGTTCTTCCGGTAAATTTTCTAATTCCCATTCCTCTGAAATATGGTCATTTTTCATTTTTTGAACATAACCCAGTTAACGTAAACGACGGTTTAAGGGTAAGGAACATATTCTCGTCAGGCTAATTGTATTTTTTAATCTCTGGATCTATTATTGAATCAAATTAATCTCTAGTTCGTGACTGCAAGAATCTCTAGGTTTCTACTGGCATACATTGAACCATCTACTTCTCACTCGCTGTATATTGTTATTTTTCTCTTCATGGCTAGTATGCGTTGGCCACTTCTCAAGAGTCTGAATAGAGCGTAATGGTAGTTGCTTTGTCTATCCATTGATTGATTTTGGAGTCTTGCGATATATTTACATTGATTTATTCGTGCAACTGACGTCTAAAACAGTGAAGATGACAGGCGATAAAATACGTTGATGGAGGATTTGGATTACGTCCATGATGAAATTTTGAAACACATTCTTTTCATTCGTGGTAATTCAAGGTTATTCAAGTTAATTCAAGGTTTTCGGTGGTCTAAAAAGCAACAAGCATAACAATAGCCATGGGATGGTAAAAACTGAAATGTATGTGTATTAAACACGTTAAGTAAATAGATTGAGCGTATATAAGTGTTCGGGAAACGAATAAATTAAAAAAATTCTCTAATCTCGTCACACAAGCAAGTGGACTGCACAACTGTAGAAGGTTAACTGTTCCAACTGAAACAGCCACAAGCGGAATACCTTCTACAGTTCTGGCGGGGATGGGTACCACCAGCACATAATGGGTCCGATTATTCCTCGTATTCGTTCGTGTGAATAAATCCGGTAAGGGATGGATTGGTGTATGGAGTATTTTGTAAATTAAGATAAGGTCTCCTCAGATTCGTCTATAGGGAAAGACGTACAGATTCGGGTGACCTATCCTTTTTTTCAAGGCTTGTATAGGATGCCGAGAACTAGTTTTGTTGAGCGATGATAGATTCGCTGCAAAAGTTTTACATCATTCTTGAGCCATTAAGACCATGGCTGCACACCGTATTCCATGACTGGTCACAAGTATGTATTCATGATGAGCGGGAATATAT
>JACCGJ010008541.1:0-11840 GCA_013407085.1 Atriophallophorus winterbourni | reverse complement strand
TCTGTGCAATGCTGAACAGACCTTCCAGTTATTTATTGTCCGATTTTTCCTGCATGTATCTTTCGTCCACGTATATGTTGATTATGTCGCGAGCACAAATTCCACGGAATATATCGAGCATCATAGTGAAGTATTCCAACGTCTATCTCACTATTGCATTGTAGTGAAATCTGATAAATGTGTGCTTGTGGTGTGTTTTCTCGAAATTCTTGGGCATGAAATTGATATTTTTGATTTAAAACACCGAATTTAAAAACAACCTGCTATGCGATATTAGCCATGTCCTACCTCTACCCACCAAGTCAGACGTTATTCTTTTTTTGGTCAGCTATTATAGACGCTTTTTTCCACAGTGTAAAATGATATCACGTCAGGATCATCAATTCGTAGTGAATAAAAAAGTCAGTAAAATAGCTTTGTTTAGAGCAGATTCCAGTTGCTCGATTGAACTGAATGCTTCGTGGGTCACCTTAAATTCTCGTACTTTCATGCGTAAAAGTTCAGTCAATGGTTGTAATACCATAGCCTACTGTGGAATAAAGCCTCGATAATAGCTGACCAAAACCGAAGAACGTCCGACTTAGTGGATAGAGTTAGGACATGGATAATATTGCATAGGAGGGAGATTTTAAGGTAGGGGTTTTAAATCGAAACATTAAATTTCGTGACAAAGAATTTCGAGTGTACTCACCCAAAGCAGACAATTATCGGGATTAATCACAATACCATAGTGAGAAAGACGTTGGAATAATTCACGAAGATGTTCGACATGTTTAGTGGGATATGTGCTAGCGAATAATACATCATCAACGGACGATAATCAACGCTTGTAACTTAGTCGTCCGATTTGTTCTTTTCGTCCATGTAAGGAGGGATGGCTCAACGTGCTTCAGATGAACAGATAATTCCGATTTCTATCGCATACTCAAATTCCCGTTTGGCAACTTGGAGTTCGTTAGGTGTCAGCTTAAACGTTCTACTGAATACTGGGTGGTCCACCGGTTAAAATATGGTGTTTGACGTCATGTTTAAGAGGAGTGGCGTGTACACAGTGTTTGAAGATTTCCGAAGATTCATTCAACAGAGAAGTTTGATTTGACGCATTATCAAGAATCAGGTCCCGTATAATTCGTAAGCGAGGGTATGTGAGGAATGCATTACATTGGTCATCCATGAGTGCCTTTAGTGCATGACCAGAAATCAATTTGTGATTCAGTGTTTGAACATCGTGGTTCGTTGTAAGAAACCTATGTAACAATGGCATTCAAGTAATTCTTTGTTTGCCACTTATCCACTGTCTCCAGGCTAACTGAACCTAATTTTACTGTGTCCACCTGATGACGGCAAACAGCCAGAAACCGGTATTGTTGTGTAAGTGCGAGGGATATGAGCAACACACTACTTTCGTATATTCATATTATTAAACAAATGACCAATGGCGATACTCTGTGTGAAATTGTCAACCATCGGTCGAGTAATCATGTTGACTGATAGATTAGTAAGTGAAAATCGGCTTCATGGATAGAGGTGTAGGCTTTGTCAACAATGTGAATTTATAGAAATTAACGTTGCAAACCGAGGTTGATACAGCGTGATCATGTATCGTATGTGGTGATTTAAATACCTTCTGCCGCTCATAAGGTCAATGACGAGCGCTTCGTGCGTTCTGAGTTTGTTGGTGGGATGAAGCTGAATTCGAGTTAGAAAACGCAGCTATGACAGCCGTGCAAGTTAGTTTACTTGATTATACCAACGCTTTCAACAGTGTTTCCAGAAGTCCTTTTCCTAAAACCTTTATGTCTGTGGTGTCCCTCTTAACATACTTGACTGGATAGCCTCCTACTTTACAGACTGTGTGCAATATACTGTCGTGAATGGAGAAGTCTCTTATTCGATTCCAATTCCTCGCGGTGTCCTGCTGAGCGCAATTCTTTCTCCCTTTTTATTCTCTTATTCTTCTTCTTTTCATTCTATACTCACTGCCAAATACGCTGACGACGTTGCTTGTTGTGGTTGACATCCATAGATGTGCTGACACTCCTTCAACTGAAAACATTACCAATTAAATTGGCCATTGGTCATCGTTACTCGGCATATCGTTAAATCCTCAAAAATTTAATTGGGTAATCTTCTCCAACTTGTTTTGGTCATCAACTTCAAAAAGTGCTTTCAGCAATTTTTCCATGTTCCTTTGATGGCTCCGAGTTCAACAGAAGCACCTATTTCAAAAATTTTGGAATTACGTTTTCAAAAAGTCTCCACTGGACTGATCATGTGACTGCACAGATCTTTAAGGTTCGAAGGCTATATTTATATGCTTTTCTATGTGGTTAGTCATTTTGTTTTTCCTGCATTGTTCTCAATTTCATCTATGCAATTCCGATAATTTTTCCCGGTCTAATTCAAAATAGTTTTCCGATTATCAAAAGAGGAATTAAGGTTATCGTACGACTAAGCTTTGCTTCTACCGAGATAATTAGAGATATGATCGTCGAACGAAACTTCCGTGAATGTCACAGATGTGGTCAGAGTCATTTCTTTCGATAATGCACACCCACTGCATAAGGTCCTCATGGCCTCCAAATCGTCCTCATCTGCGCGAAGTCAATATCTCGTCCTTATAAAAGAACTGAAAAATTCACGAATTCCTTCGTCCCTTACCTTGCGGTTTATCGGTTAATCGATCGAAAGTTACTCTGTTAATCTTCCTGATGCCTCAATTTATATTTATTGACCTTATAAGAATATTCTGTGTTGTTGTACAGCTACGAGATTTTTATAACATACATTCTTGAATCGTGAATCTTGAATCTTGATCTATATAGGCGACTGAGAGTGTGAATTTCGACCCCATTTGTTATGTATCGTTTTTGTAACATTTGGGTGGTATAATTAATAGTATTGCTGATAATTTGTGTACATGAATAAAGTCATTTTCGTCTTCTTCTACTTCTTCTTCAAACTCAGACAGGAATTGTCTGAAGGGTTAGTTTTCTTGAAAACAGTTTTGAAAAACAGTCGGTTGACTCAATGTGTTGTAAATGGTTTTTAAGTGATTGAGAAATCAAATTTAAAAAAAACAATAACTTCGACCAATGTTATGGTAAAGTTATGTCAACGATACATTTTTCATCATCAAGCGCGAACGATTAGAAGTGTTTCATAGTGATCTTAACAATTTTGGATCCTAAAATATAAGTTACATAGGAAATTGAGTCGATATAATGGATACTTTCTTTATCGGAGATGAGAACAGTGCAAAAATAACTAGAGTCTATCAAAAGATAATAGACGCGGATGCGGTCTTATAGTACACTCCTGTGCACCCCCAATGGGTATTTATTGCAGTTACGAAATCACTGTTCTACATGTTTGAACGATTGTGCAGCGTCGTGGCTTATACAAATCCCATCAAGAATTTAATTTTGGGCTTATTGATCATGGTTACACTGAAAGCCTAATTATACGTTAATCGGAACGGGTAAAGTAATTACTAGAGAAATAAAATAGTTTGGCGAACAAGCGTCTCTATACCTTATGTTTGACGGGTCAGAGAGAATAATTAGAATCTTAAATAACGCATGTATGTGAGTGACGTATAATAGAGGTTAAACGCTTTGAACCTTATTAGGAGCTCTCAAGCTAAAGACACTATCTGGCTACGCCAAGAATTGCAAATATAAAATTAACCGTAAAAGTTATTCTGGACTATATATCGTGGAAATCTCGATAGAACACAACAATCGATTTGGTTTTCAGTCACACAATCCTAGCGAAAAACTGTCTGACCCGAGATTCACCACTAGCAAAAATCGGGTTGGACACAGGTCATAGCGCAGATCTTCATAACGTAGAAGTGATAAAGCGGGTGAGAAAACCATACATGGAACGACTCGACGCTGAGGTGGTTGAGATTACAAAGGCTGGTAAGAATGCGTCAGTAAGGTGGATAGTGCTTATATCTCCACAATCTGACGTACTGCTGTGCAGATCACGCAATCAAGCTGATCTTTCAGAAGGTATCATTCACACCTGCTACAACCTACTCAATTAATTCATTATACATCATGAAGGGGTGGTGGTGTGGTAATTAATCATAATCTCGCCTGTCTATCTTAACAATCTTAAGAAAATCATGATCAGTGTAGTTATTAACCAACTTAGGGTTGTTCAGGTGAATGTAATTCAAAACTTTAATGCGTTTTTTACCGAAACCTTTGATGTGAAGAAGCTTCTGTGCCAGAAGCGAAACGTCAGACGAAGGGTTTTAGTCAGAACGGGGAACGTTGCACTCTGAGCACTACCTTTAATTGGTCATATCAATAAACATCTTAGGGTTGTCAAGTCGTCTAGAGAAAGACAAGCTCACTCAGACAATTGACTCAGTAACGTGTGAAAAGTCAAGGTCTCTTTACGCTGTGGTTCACACATGTTTTTAACTTCAGGACAGAAAGATGTTGGCTCATAGTTCCATATATATGTTTAATATTACATTAATTAGCAAGGTCTTGGAAAATGTTTCTGACAGATATTGGAATCTTGAACATGAAAAAGATAGTTTGCAATGAATCATCATCTTCTGACACAAAACGTCGTCAGACTAAGGATGACATTTCGAACAGAGATCAGATTTAATTTGCATTCACCTGACAAATCGTAAGCTGGTTTACAACTGCACAGGCCATGGTGGGCGCTAAGCTTGTTTAGGTGGATAGCTGGGATTAAATGCAATTGCTAAACACATACCTAAATGCTGTGTAATCACTGATTGTTTTAAATGTGCAGATGTGCTTGACAACCGCCGGAAGATCAGCTCGATTGTGTAAACATTTTGTGCACCTGGGCCACACACGGTGATGTTCACCCGCGGCATACATCAAACATTTATCAATGTAGATCTTGAAATCACCTTCAAGTACACAAACTTTGTTGACGTTGATCAGTGTGGAACAAAATAATTAATTATTGTTGGATAAGGTTGGTACGACAAACATGTTCAATCGCAGGAGCACACACTCATGTAGGCAGTGTTTAAACCCATGACCGTGAACAAAACAGCTCATTTGCATGAATTTCTTTCACACACACAAACACGAAACGAACGGTTTCGTGCTGTTTGCACTTATCAGGTAAGGACTGTAGGATTAGGATCCGCATGCGCTTCAAACAGTGGAGGAATGGTAAACAAGTCGCGCTTGCATTCCGCTGTTGGATAAGGCTGGTACGACCAACCTCTTCAATCACATGGGCCCACACTCATAAAGACTGGGCTTGAACACATGACCATGAACGAAAAAGCTCATTTTCATGCATTCCAACACACACACATCCCACGACCGGTTTCGTGTTATTTGCACACATCAGGTAGGGACAGTAGGATCAGGATGCGCATGCGCTTGAAACATTGGAAGAATGGTTGACAAATTGCGCTTGTATGCTAATACTGGACTGTGTCCGTGGGGTTTGTTTGATGTAGATGCATGTAAATGAGCTCTTTCGTTCATGCTCATGGGCTTAAACCCAGTCTACACGAGTGTGGTCGTACCAACTCTACCAAACAGTGGCTTACAAGCGCAAATTTTTAACATTCTTTCACCCTTTCAAGCGCATGCAAACAGCACGAAACCGGTCGTGGGTGTGTGTGATGGAAATGCATGCAAATTAGCTTTTTTATAATCAATTAATAATTTATCGTAAATTCTGTGTAACACCTAGTGCCGAATTTACTAATACGTTTTAACCACAAATGTAAAAAAGTTTCAAAAATACCATTCGATAGAAAAATACGAAGTTTTGCCATTATTGTATTTTATTTCATATTTAAATCAGCTCAACGCGCCAAAAGATTATTATCACAAAATTTATCTCCATTTCCAGTTTTAAATCCTCAACATTGATTCCTAATACATTCATCCAAATTAGCAGAAACCTCAAAAACCTGCTTAAACAAGGTTACATGTTTAGTTTTTGATGAAGTATTTTACCAAAACTTACGTTTGAAATTTTCAAAAAATACTTCACATAAAACTGTTTTCCGAAATCGTCCTTCAACTTTTATTCACGCACAAAATAATGCCAATATTTATAATATGCGCCGAAATAATTTGAAGGTAATCCAATTCCGCGCACCCCCTCAAGGTCACTTTTTGGGTACATCTGCAATGAGGGCAGATTGATTGAATTGTCCGGTTTTTCTGGTTGCGCCTGTCAAGTGCCCATAACCTCGGAAATAATCTTGCAAATTTTACCTAAAGAAAATTATGATTGACATTAGGCGGACAGTTATGGGAGCTTAGTGACCAGCGTCTAAAATGTCATTTGACGGGATGAATATTCTCCGGAGCCCAAGTGAAAAGCATCCGCTAAAAATCCTGTCAAATGTGTGGGCAATTTCGTTTCAGTTTTTGTATACAGAAGACCAAGAAGTAAGTGTGAACTTCCAATTCAGTATTTTCACAATAAAGATTTCTGGTGAAAAATATTGATTTTTGAATAGGGTATTACGATATATGTTTTGATATTAAATATTAGGAAATGAAAGTCAGCGATCTGAATGTCGGTCAAATGCTATCCCTGTTATCTGACAAGCGTATTTTATATGACTGAAAACTTTACAAAACGAACTTTGATTTTGGGTCACATTTCGTGTTATTAGTCATTTTCTACATAGAATTATGTATTAACTTGATTTGTTATAATGCGGCAAAATCCTTAGTCTACCAGCATTTTAATTTATTTCAATATGGGTTCACGCTCACTAATTAAAGCTAAAGCGCAACATAAAAATTTCCGTACATAATGGGCTAGGAGTCACACGGATAATTTAATCTGCGACTAAAATGGATCGGATTGTGTAGGAATGAATAGATGCAGATTCAGATTTAAGATTTATGGTTGAAAAAGCAATTAACTTTACAATAACCATAGAGTCGAACAATAGGTACAAATGTATGTTGTTGTTGGCCTCCTTCGGTCGATGTCGACCATGGATGTACATCACAATCGCATGAATATCCTGTTTTACAGCTTTTTGAATGACCAAACAATCCGATTTGGGAGGAAAAATCTCTCCCGCAGCGCTTTCAACGATAGTCAGAACTCTGTTGCAGGGCGTCAGTTACACGCCGGAGGCGTGATCTGCGTTCAGCAGCTAAGAGCTGTATATGCTCCTCCTCAGCTTGCAGTCGACACTTTACACAATGCCTCCAATGTGAGCGGTCAAGAGCAAGTACTTCTCAACTTGCGGGCTCAATGCCAAGAGCTTTCATATCTCTTTTGCAAACGTCTTTGTACCGCAAGTGTGGTTTGACCAATGGTTGACTTACTAATTGCAACTAACCATAGAGTATATCTTTCGGAATACGACCATTTTCCATTCTATAGACATGATCAAGCCACCGCAGGCGGCGTTGACGTAATAGGGTGAACATGCTCTGTGGACCAGCTCTTGAGAGCACTTCAGCGTAAGTCAGTAAGTCCACCCACGTTATGTTCAAAATACGACGGATGCATTGTAGATGCTGTTGCTTCTTTCTGTTCCATCAATGTCGCCTTCCACACTGTTTTTCTGACCTGTCATTATCATATTGCTTTACGGACCCTTTTGCTTATTTTGACCTTGATTTACTGCGCACAATTTGTCGTAATCTCGATTGCGTGGGACGGTCGGACATCTGAACTTGATTTGATTTCGACTCGTGTACGTAACTTGGTACGTACACGATATTGTTTTGACATTGACCCGGATTTACCCGGTTGACCCCAATATTTGAGGTATGTTTTTACTATATTTTGATTGCTTCAATACAGTACCGCATTTATAGACAAATCCGCTTTGGGTTCTGATATACCTCTGGGATTTTGCGCGTCACTCAACTTGGGACGTTTCATTGATTGTCAAATACAATCGAAAGATGCTAAGCATTCAGCTTTCGTTTGTGTCTTGCGTGGGTGGTCCAGGTTTCACTGCCGTATAGTAAAGCATTTAGGACGCACACTCAGTATACTATCATCTTTGTCTTTACAGTCAGCTTGCGGCTACCAAATACACGTGAGTTCAATCGGAACAAAATGACAGCTGCTCTGCCAATCCGCTTATCAATCTAGCGAGATGTTATCCGCAATGGTTGAACCAAGATATGTGAAATGATTTACTGGTTCAAGCTGACAGTTTTCAACAGTGATGGTTGGAAGTTCCAAAGTTGTCACGGCCCGGGCGGTTTAGGCGATGATCTCCCAATTCCAAAGATGATCCATTGGTACGCGTCTCATATAGCCTCTGACAACCAAGTCCAGCTTCTGGCCTGCACGCGTGGTTCTGTGTGACTCGGTGGAACTGCTCTAGAGAAGAATCGAACCGGCTGACTGGCGCCTAAAAATCAGCTTGCTTTGAGCAGGTCCAGCTCGTAAATCCATGAAGACTATCCACCTAGGAAAAGGATAACCCTTATATGAAACCTCCACTGCCTTGTGGCTATATCCAATCATGGAAACTGCTTTAGGAGTCAACCTCGAGGAAAAATCCGAAGCCGGAGTTCCGTTAGGCAGTCTGAACTTTAGTCAACTTCGTCCTGCCAGCTCCTGCGACGGCATAGTTGTCCAATGACAACGATCCAGAAGTAAGAGGTCTAGCTTATAATGAGCTCACGAATAATATACAAAATACCACCCTACGAAAGTGCCGAAACCACTGACGTGGACATTCAAGATCCCCTAATAATTCGTGTTTGGGAAGGATTGGATCAGAGTGGTTGAAGATAAAAGATATTGTTAAAATAATAGATGGAAAACTCCAGCCGTTATCTTACGACATACAATTTTTCGAATTGTTCAACCGAGACCAAATCGACTTGACTTGGAATCGGTTGGAGACCAATCAAATCAAACTGAAAACCGGTACAGACATGTTCAATATAGAGTATTATTTGACATGAATAAGATATGTTGGTATCTTTATGTTTGTCACGAGCGTAATTAACATGTTTTTTCCCAATGGCATTTTGTTACGTTGTGTGGATTTTCCGGTTAACGCGATTAATGGGGTTATCGTGCAGCGGTCATCTGCTTCGTTCAGGGTCTTAGGGTGCCGGTTCGATTTCTGGTTAACGTGTTTTTATCCTTGGAACGATTGACCTCAAGAATGAATCAGGACACACTCGTGAAGCTCGTGTGACATGCGATAGATGCGGTTAATGTTAGACCGAGTTCCCTCGAAGCTCATGTTACAACAGAATATGCGGTTTGGACTCGATCGGTTTTGCCTAATCTCTCAGAATCTCATCCGCGGCATACAGTATCGCCTAGCATGATACAGTACCACATAGCCGCTTTGGTGAAAAGCAGATACGGTTCATATTTCAAATAAACATTTGTCGCCCACTGGATGACCCCGAGATTTATGGTTACCCGGATTTGCCATATCGCATTCGCTCAACTTGGTAATATTAAATAGAAGAAAATGGTTAACCCCGATTTTTGATTCATCGTTATAAACACAATTCAACAGAATGTTGGCAAATCGGTACTAATAACACGTAATTAAAATATCCAACAGAAAGGAGAACTGAACCAAACTTTTATCGAAATTGTGATTCAGTTTTGAATGTTTATTCTAATTTGTCGATCTGCGTCGCTGATCAAACGAAAATCCTTGATTACTAATTTGTTGAAAAGTTGTTCGTTAAAATTAAATGTAAATTAATCTGTTATCAATTACACTGACAGAAGATTTCCGAATTTAACCGTGACGCAACAGCTGACTGACACCGAGATCACTTCGCGATCATACAAAGACATCTGTGTCAAATGATTCATAAAAATTCCCCTGGAGTGGACGGAATCACACTAACTGTACTGAAATCCTGTGGCCAGTAGTTGTGGAAACCATTAAGTGAATTGTTTAAACATTGTGTATCCAAAAAAGTGGTGCCAACAGAGTGGAAAGCAGGGTAAGTTCATCTATCTAAAACGTGGTAGACGTTCAGATCTTGCAAACTACCGTCTGGTCACTTTAGTTTCTGGAATTGTCAATGTTCTAGAGAGTAGAGTGAGAGAAAAATAGTCCATCACTTGAAATCACAAAACATACTATCAGCACCGCAGCATGGTTTTCCTTAATCTCGCTCAAGCTTGACAAAATTGTTACCGGTGTTAAACTACTGGACCCAAGCATTCACGATTGCTATCTGGATATGTCTAAAGCTTTTGACCGAGTTGATCACTTTCAGTTACTACAAAAGCTGCTGTATATGGGTATTGGATAGCTACTCGTATAGCTAGAAAGGTACCTCGCTGAGTAGAAGGCAATCGTTCGAATCAACGGGATACATTCACGGGTCAGTGGTGCCATTAGTGGCGTACCGCAAAGTTCAGTATTCTGGTCAGTGGTTTTCTTGGTGTACATCAATGACCTACTACATACGCTCTCATGCTAGGTGATTCTCTTTGCCGATGATATTAGAATTTAAACGTGAGTATAATATGCTGCGTACTGTGTACAGTTGGTGCTCTCCATGAATGGTCAGTAGGTAATAAACTCCCTTTCAATGTCTAAGAAATGCAAGGTGCAGCAAATTGGTCAGTCATTCCAGTGTTATTATCAATTTGGTTACCCGATTTGGAGCTGGGTAGTGTCAGGAAGAGATCCTAAAGTCTGAGTTAGCCATGACCTAACAAAAAGCGTGCATGGTGAAGCAATCAACAAATGTGCTTCCAAACTTCTAGGTATGCTGCGATGAATTTTTAAAACATTATCTCCTGGATCGTTGGATAATGAAAACCTACTTCAGTTAAACCATGGAGTATGCATCGTAAGCTTAGAATCCAAGGTTACTTGATAAAACCTACCATATTGCAACAAAACTAGTAAGTGGTTTCCGGGAGCTGACGTACAGGGATCGATTGCGAAAAATGATCCTCTCTTTCGGAGTGATGTGAAAATAGCATACAAAATAGTTTATACTCCGCATCATCCTTTTAAACAACATACACGCAGGCACTCAGCGACACTACAAATTCAACATTCCCGTAACAGTTGTCGCCGATATTTTTATTCCTTCCCAAAACTATTGTTACTGCGCACAGCTTGAAACTCATTTGAAATTTAGCTACGTATTTGCTACATGACGATTTGATAACACCTGCGTATTGACTCGCGGTAAGTATTTAACTAGACTATATTTGATATTGCACGATTACGTGTTATTTCGTTTTCATGAACGAATATTTACTATTCTAAGATAACGTTGGAGCTAAGCGTGTCAATCACAAGACAGACTTTTATGTTTGAGTAATATTTTGTCGGAAACTCATTAGTAAGTATGTAGCTTTTGGATAAAATGACATATCGAACACCACCGGCAATATCGTTGCGCGTTCAAGGATCCTTGTCCTCTAACCGCATACCCGGTGGAAATGTTATAAATATAGTCACTGTAATTATGTGGCGACCATACCCTTAATTTTCAGAAGCCAAATTTAACTCATTTGGTTTACTATTTGTTGATAATATTCTAAAGGTATATTGTCGAACACGCTGAACCCTAATTCAAATCAAGCCAGAGCTTATGATTTATATTTATAATCTTCCGTATCTGATTATGATTTTGGGTGAACATTCGCTCTGTATACCGATTAGACAATAACTCGTCCATTGAAAGATCATTACCAATTACTATACACCCGATTATAATGACAGTTTAGAGCAAATGCCCAATTCGCAAATTTATTGACAATTTTGGCACCATTATTGATTCTTTCACTACGACGCTGCTGCATCGAATTCCTTGAATCCAACCCTAATTATAGATATCTTCAGACTTCTAAATTCTATACTTTATGTT